>UELU01142951.1:0-87219 GCA_900490025.1 Megastigmus dorsalis | reverse complement strand
GTACGTATATGTGAGTATATATATATATATGTACCGACAGAAGCAGCAGCAGCAACAGCAGCAGCAAAGGAGAAGCAAGCGCAGCTTTTGCCCGTGCGCGCGAGACCTGGGCGATATCTCGCGCTTTTATACTATGGCCCAGGTCCTTAGACTCGACGTTTATCGTCCTCGCGAACTCTATGCTTATGCACGGTGCTATGCGATTCTTATTCGATTGGTTCAAACAGACGCGCGGAATGTCGTTTCAAATTTTATTTTCATCTTGATGTCGCTACCTCTCTCTCTCTCTCTTTCTCTCTCGCGATCTAGCTCGCGATCTCTCGTGGGATTTTCTACCTCACCTCCCCCAGCTCCCCCTCTCGCTCTCTCTCTCTCTCTCTCGCTCTCTATCTGTCTTTTATCCTTCTTGGCTTGAGCACAAACGGCCACTGCTGCTGCGTCTCGCGCCATTTACATACTTTTCCGCACTCGTCTGAATAATTTCATTAAGCGCGAGATGCGTTTTCCCTGATGACTTTTTATGTTGCGCAATAATTGTTCCGAAGCGGATGCTCTCGCTCCTCTCTTTCTCTTCTCCTTTTTTTTCTCTTCTACTTTCGCCTAAGGTGGATCTTTTATTGCTTGGACGAATGCTTCGCGTATATATATGTATATATATATATGTACATGGCTCGACGCGGGTTTAAATATAAAGTAGCGAGATTTTCTCTGCGATGTTTTCGCAATGGAAGCTACACCTTTGGATTTTTGTATCTGCAGCTGAAAGGCTTTTTTATATATAGCTGCGAAGGTTTTGTACTAGGTAGAATTTTTATACTCGGTGGATATATAAAAAAATTGTTTCAAAATTTTATGCACGGCGGGTTTTGCATTTCGCTTTATTTTTACGTTTCTATAACTTCGTGTTTTGACCTTTGCAAATAAAAATTATTAGCAAAAAAAAAGAAGCCAAGAGGATCTCATCGTGCACGTGCTGTCCGTGCCCCATAAAATGTATAACGAATTAACCAAGCGTGATAAATGAATCACAATAGAATTTTAATTAAAAAATATCCGCTCCCACGTACGATTTATAATTTTTTAAATTTCATCAGGAACGATTGAAAATCGCGCGAATTTTCCTCGTTAATATGTAGCGGCGAGCTTATTAATATGCGAGGATATTTTTATAGAAGACTGCGATTCGCTATATAGGAAAAGAAAATATAGTTGTTACGATACACGGGGAGAGCAATCGATAATGACTGTCAAGTTATTCCGTGTCATAGGAGAAAAACGCCTACTCCGATACGAGAATAAATGCGGCTTCATTGAAAAACGACGAGAGCGGAGGCTTCATTATTAGTTTCTTTTTTGTTTGCGGGTATAATAAGTGCACGGTAAGTTGATAGAAATACTTTCTGAAATTCTTGAAAAAGTTTATGCGGGCATACTCTGACTCGTTTTAACCTTAATGTAGCTGTCCCTAATAGTTTTTCTACAGAGTCATCCTCTTGATGAAGTACCAAGATTTCTAAGGAAGCTCGATTTGTAAGTAGCTTTTGACCGGCTTATAAAAAAAAAAAGATCGGATTGAAGGACCCGTTGAAGGAGTTCCCGGAAGATTTTTACATTGGAGTGGAGTTCTGAAAGGTCGGAAATACCGATAGCTGGACTACGCGACAAATTATGTAAATGTATAGGTAATACAAAAAGAAATTTCATCATCGCTATTCGAGCAGGAATATTTTATAAAATTTTCACATTATTTTTCAATACCGAAATACGGTTTCTGGGTCACAAAACAGAAGCATATTCAATTAACTTGTCGTAGAGCACAAATGTCTGCAAAATAACGCGCGAAAACAGGGGTATAATAGGTACACGTTCCGATATTTGCCAGCCCTCCCATATTTTTCTCCTCTAAAAAGCTGTTCTTTCAAATTCCGCTTCCTCGATACCAGCTTGACAACTTTTACAATTATCCACTTGGATGTTCCGGAATCTATACATATACATATATAAAAAAAGTTCCTTTATTATCTCCCTCGATCCATGGCACACTCGGGCTCATTTGAAATCGGAATCAGCGATTTCGCAGAGGGGGAAAAAAGGGGGATAGGAATCGGCTATACAGAAAAGTGCCGAGTGAAAGCTAGAGTTGAAAAAGAAAAAAAAAAAAAAGAAATAAAAGAGAAAGGAAGAAAGAAAAAAGGAACTTACCAATATCCATTAAGCGTGATTGGCCGAGATGTTTGACGGCGTAGATGTGCAATTGCCCGAAGGCCAGCTGCATCCCGGTGGTGAGCAACAGGGCGAGGAAGCCGGCGGCGCAGACCAGCCAACCCCAGCCGCCCTCCGGATAAAAGTGCATGCGTATTCCGGACACATCTATGCCTGCAATGTGTCGCGAGCGAGTTGCACCAGATCGATTACGTTCGCATACTCACATATATACAAAGACATATAGCCATATAGACTTATAGACATATAGTGTACTTGTTGAGTGTGCCACTACAGCCGGTGCCGCTGCTGTCGATTAATTACTTTGAACACGCTACAACGACTGTCTGTGTGTTCTCTCTTATTTCCCTTTTTACTTGTTCCCTACCACAGCGCGCCTTTCTTTTCTTTTTCGCTCCGTTTTCAATCACACATGCGATATGACAAAGCTCTCGTTAAGCGCGGGTGGACGCCTCGCGAGCTGTCCTAATACGTAATCCAATTATAATCTCTCATCGCCGTGCTTTTTTTTCTTTTGCTTTCCCTCGCTACGCCTACGCCTGTAGCCTTATAAATGTTTTATGGCTGTAGATGCTTGTTTTTCTTTTCCTCTCTCTCTCTCTCTCTCTTGGACAGGTTTTTATAGTAGTAGGCCCCCCGGCTTTTATGAGGTTTCGAAAACGCGCGTTAACGTTAAGAGATGCGCTTCGCGAGAGAGCATCGACTCGTTCGCGTTTTCGTGATTTTTACGCGTTAAACTTTTAATTCGGCATTTAAAAAAAATCTGTTATCGACTTTTCGACGCGTAACGTATAACTGGCTTCTTGTATTTTATTGCTGGGATAGCTGGAGAAACAGCGTTAATTGCGCTGGCGACGACGTACAATTTTCGACTAATTGATCGCGTTTACACGCTTGTGCGGCTTTTATGCGTTTATAATTAAAGAAAGTGCCGCGGTCATTTCGCTGCCTGTTAATTATTTTCCAACTAATTGCTATTAAGTGCCAAGACAACATCTATCAATGTGCCAACGTTTCAATGTGTTTCATTTAAAACTATTGATTTTTGTGTCATGATCAATATTCTATGCCTCGTGCTATTTTAATTGGTTATTGGATTTTATTTCATTAATTTGGCGCTATATTCTTGTTTGGTTTTCTGAAATTCTTTTTCTTTTTTAAACATGTTTATTGCAATTACATGCGTGTGAATTCCACTTTTTAATATACAATAATTTATTTTCCGCATTTGAAGTAGGTCCAGTGTTATTTATTTTTTAGAAAAGCTCATAGCGGAATTTTATAATATCAAAGATATAGGGTTCAATGATTTGAAGAGATTTTTAATTAATTTAATTTAATAGTGCAATAATATTTATTTTATTATGCACGTATATTCATTGCAAACAGCATGAAAAGTATAAACATATAAGTCATAGACGAAGAACTTGAAAAGACCTAATTTAATATCTATTATAAAACTAATAACCTGACCACATATATTCAGTGAATATTGTTTAATGTGAAAATAATTATATTACATTTCATATAATATAATGAATTTTGTTTATTACTATAAAAGCTTTGTTAATAATATGCACAGAGAAATGTTGCGATTTAAATAAATTAATGAATATTAACTCAAGTTTTAAGCCGTGTCTATTTTATAGAATGCATTACCTATCATAAAGTTGTTAAAAAGCTGCTAAACATAATCTAGCCGGAAATTAAAAATTTCGAAATGACCGAATATACGTTCAATTTACCTTATCTATTCATTTCACTTACGATTTAAGGAATGGAAGGTACCACGGAATCGAACTCTGATTGTTCGTGGAAGGTACGTTTCATTCCTTAAGTATTGGGTTAAATGGAAAGGTGTAGGAACGACCTCTTGGTAAATCGAATGTACCCGGAATACTTCTTTAATAAATGAACAATAGTTTCGAGAATTTAAGGATACGGAAAATAATTTGTTCTCATCCGAAAGATTGCGTATTAAACCGAAGGATATAAATTACTTTTAAAAAAATTTGATTGGAGCATTTTCTTTATCGTTAAAAAAATTTACCGAAATGTCTATTTTGGATTTCTTTTACAAAGTGTGCGTATAAACCATTAGAGTATGCAATCCGCCGATCCATTTGATCTATATATGATCAGATAACTGTTTAGTCCATAATTTTCTGAGCAAACCTAGTAATAATGCAGATGCATATATTCAGATGAATAATAATAATGCTCAAAATGCTTTTAAGTATATAAAAACCTTAAAATACGCTTACCGTATAAAACATCGCGCACATAGCTGTATTAATCTAAGAAATATCGTATAAGCCATACGATATTATACGTTTTTATCAGCGGAATCGAACTGAGCCGTCATATCGCATATAAAATACAGCACTCAACAGTCGGAGGCAATGAAGGACATAAAAGAATATCTAGAATAGATTCGCATCAGAAAATGAAGACATAAAAAAAAAACGTCGGAATATGAACGCGCATCGAGTTATGCGTTATATATGTAAAAAGAATACTCGGTGAAGTCGAACGGCTAAGGAAAAAAAAAAAACTTATACATTGCCATTTTATTTGTTCTCCCACGCGCGTTCCCGAAAATTTCGTAACACGTTTTGTACATATTGCATTACTGTAATATATATCCATCGTCGTCATAAACAAAGCACGAGTATTAAACGCGCGCATGAGAAAGCTCGAAAATGATAAGATTTGGACAAAGTGTATACAAATGGTAAAATCAACTAAAACGGAATAAAAACGGTTTAACGAAGAAGCGCAACAACGCGGCGTGCACAAAATTTGCGGTCGCATGGCGCGCTCAAAAGCCTGCACACTGTAGCCGCACACGCGCGCACAGCCAAAAATGTCGAGTTCTTTGATGGGAGCCGTGGCTGCTCCGCGCGCTGGTATATATACAAGTATATCCATGAAACTGCAACAGCCAGCCGGCGGCGAGTGCATGAGCAAAGTGCAGACGGCAGGAAGAGCAGCGAGTCGTTGCCGGCCCGCAGCGGTTGAGCGGCGCAGTTGAGCGTCAACGGGACGGAGCATATCGGCTTGTGGCTCACGAGCAGAGATAAAAATATGAATAGCCTGCGGTACCGATGCAATCGTGTGTGTGTGTGCGTGTGCGTGAAAGAGAGGTTGAACAACTCACCCGTTCGCCGAAGTGCCGGGACGCAGCGGTGTAGGCTGCGCAGATCACCGAGGACCCAATTCCCGTTGCCGATCGCGCTCTCGTCCAGGTCGGTGCAGCGGGCGCGCGGATCTGTGGAAAAATCCAGGGACACGTGTATGTATCGATCATCCGTAGCGCTGGAGCAGGCGAGGAAAGAGAGGGGAGAAAAAGAAATGATCGAATAAGCGGCCGCGGTGCGCAGGTAGCGCAAAGGTAGTGCGGAATGGAGCATCGCTTGCATAGAGGATATTCTCGCTGCACTTCCTATACCAACTGCAGCTCCAATTTCTAGAGATGCGCGATCCTGTGCACTTCCTCTATATTATACGTATGATGTTTTGCATTGAAAAAAGGAAGGGATCCATGTAGACGGAAATATATATATATATATAAGAATGCGAGATCAGTCGAGTGCACGGCGCAATTGATGTGCGCGATCATCAATATTCCATGCCACCTCCGCAGGCTCTACACCTCTATCTTGATCTCTGATTGCGCATATACATCATTTTTCTCCTCTCGGACTATGACAGCTATCACTTTTGGACGCGTTGCACATGGAAATAAATGTATAAGAGAAAAAGAAGATACTTGTACAGTTTCTTTTTTTTTTCTCTGTAGCGCGGAGTGGGTATAGTGGGTTATAAAATGATAAATCGATACGTAAGCGTTGGATATTATTATATCGATGGCTGTAAAATATGATGAGAGCGAGATAGTAGCCGTGATGTGCACGGCTGCGTTAAAAGGGTTAAAGTTTTATATAAAGCTTGTTAAGCGTAATAATTTACAGTTTTCGCCGGAGGACTCTCACGAGTCATGTTTTACTGCTCTTCAAATCACGGAAATCCAAAAAAATTTCATTTCATAAATATGATCAAAAAACCTGGTAAAATCATACCGATTGTATCCATGAACAATTCGTATTTTCCTATAAATTCCCAGAAGATACACACAATAAAACATATATATATAGCCAACGTCATCGCATCGTTCGCGGTGAAACACCTTTCGAACTTATGGCTGGCGAGTAATACGTGAAAGCAGAACGGCCATCCCGGTCGAAATGTGTTTAGCAAATATAAATGTTGACACGCGTCTCGCCGGCGCGTACGTCTACAATACATACGCGTATAGCCAAAGCTACGTCGAAGCAACGCTATACTTTAGCGAACTCTTCCCTCGTCCTGTATACATAACGCGCCCTACGAGATCCTCGGCACTCGAGTCACGCGCATTCGATGCCCACCGAAATTCGTTTACGCGGGTACCTACGGTCGAGCTCGCGCGCGCCAACGCTTAAAATTATGCTTTTGATACGGTGCGAATCGCGAGCGGAAGAAGTAGAGTCGCGCGTCGCTCTTAACATAACATAACGAGCTGCTGCTGCGGCGGCGGCGGCGACGACGACGGGTGGGAGCGAGAGAGTCGCGCGACAGCTTTTTACCCCGCGGACGTTATTACTCGGGTCGCCTTTTAGCGCGCGGGAGCCGTGTATACCGGCAGGCGGCTGCTGCGGAGAAGCTCTCGAGGACGGCGACTGTACTGCACGAGCAAGTGAGTCTCCGCGCCAGACACCACCTCAATGGCACTTCTTTTTCTCTTCTTCGGCCGCCGGTGTAGCAACGAGACGGCGATGGCGGCCGCCTGCAAAAGCAGCTTCTTCTTCTTCTTCTTCTTCTTTCCGCCGACGAGTCTCTTTGTTTCAAAGGTAATTTCTACCGAATTAATAGGTCCGAGGCCCTCCCCGATTGTGCACGCTTATACTCCTTATATCGCTTGAAATGCGCGCGCGGTATAATGACATTCCCCTCGAGTTTTCTGCACCGATATACACAGCTTGGAATTGCATTGTTGCAGCCTTTCAGCGACTTTGCCACGCCTCGTGATTTAAGTATCTGAATTGCTCTTTACGATGTGTATAGCGCGATATAGATTGCTGGATACCGTAACAAGCGCAAGGTCGCCGCCGCTCGCGGCTAAGTCATGGAGCTTTATGGGAGAATAGTGTGTATAGTTTTTATTGGAGCTCGATAAGATTTTATGGTAGAAAATTTTTATCGAAACCATAAACTTCTTAAAAAGCTTTCATATTTTATTTAAAGAATTGGTTTTTTTTTTGAAACTCTTCTTTTTCCGCACTGCGCATATATTACACAGAAATTGTTTTGTATGATATAAAATTTACGAAAAGTGACAGGCTTTTTAAAGAAATGCATATTATGATTTAAAAGATTAAAAGCAATTTTAACCGCGTGTACTGCTATTCAAGGGTACTTAAATAAAAATATGTTCACGATATATTATAAAGTTTTTATCGTCCGTACCATAAAATGCGTCATAAACGGCTTTTTAAGCCGATATACATAAAGTTAATTTGAGAAATATATAATAATATATATAAAGGCCAAAGTCTTTGCGGGCGCGTGTCAGTTTAATAAAAGGTTTAAAATAATTAGCAACAGTATAGTAATTGAAGGCGACTACATGCAGAGGGGGGAACATCGTTACTCGGTAATAATAGACGATTTGCGCGCACTCGCGTAAGGAGGTCGTTAAAGTGATTTAAACCATAACGATCAGAGAGACAGGCAGCGAGAGAGAGAGAGTGAGAGGGTGAGAGAGAGAGGAAGAATCTCTCCTTTTCGTTCTCGGTTCGCGAGTATTCCCGACAAAGCCAAAGGTAAAAAGTCAATTCCCGCGTGCTGCGCGCCGCGTTAACAGGGAATTTCTCTCGTGCCGCTTCTTCTTCTTCTCCCCCTCTCTCTCTCTCTCTCTCTCTCTCTATCTCGCTCTCTTTTCTCGCTCTTCTCAACTCTATATATATACGCTTTTGCCGACGAGAGAAGATCGTAAAGGGGAGTACGAGAGAGAGAGAGAGAGAGAGAGACTCTCGCGAGAGACGACGTACAATCCGACAACCGCAGAACAGACTCCGGTTGATCAGGATAACCTCACTTGACCGCTCGCTGCAGCTCTCAGAGTTACACCCACACACCCGCACACCCGTGCACACACACACACACACACACACACTCTGCTACCGAGAGCAAGATAGAGAAAAAGAGAGGGAGAGAGAGAGAGTGAGTCGAAGCGGCAAATCAGGCTCTGTATACCCGAGAACTTGTTAGAATCCGTTTAACTGTTAAGTTTGTACCGGCGCGTGCGACGCGGCCGACTCGTATATTGGAACAGCGCGACTCGTATTTACTGATTAATTATGTCGAGTGGGTAGCTTGTGCTCCATTTGCCGATTTATATTGCAGACGGGTACACACACACACACACACACTGCACGGCTTTACTCTTGCCTCGAATTGCATTTGCTTTACCGATCGCGCCCAGACGATCTTTCGCAAACAGCCAAATGAAAATACTATCGTTTCATTGATGGCTATAATGAGTTTTTACGAGGACACGATGTAGCCAAAGCTAGATTTGTTCATCGACGTTTCACAATGTATCATTTTCAAATTTTCAAATAACGTTTGCTTTTCAGTGATTTTTATAGGTAAAATTTATGTGCCAAAATCGGTTTGTAAACCAGTTTCATTTTTAACGATTTCATTCTGTAACGCACAATATGTTTTGTGTAAAGCCTGCTATAATTTAGCATTTTAATTATATTGATTTATAAAACAAAAAATCAAACAAAAAAATGATTCAATTAATAAGACGTTAAAATATTTTTCTTGATCGTTTATAGAAACAATTTCTTGTATATAAAAAGTCTAAAGTTTGCGAGTATGAGAGGGTACGAGAAGTCGACGTATATCATTTCAAATCTGGTGGTGTATCAAGTATCGACATTTGAAGGGCCAATGAAAGAAGGTTTCGGAATAGAGGAAGTATAAGATAAGAAAGAGAGTCAGATAAACTTTAACAGCCTGTAGGGCAGAAAAGTCGACTTACTGCTGATGTCCGAGCAAAATCGGAATCCCGATATCGCAGCTAATGGCTCAGCGATAGTGAAAGAAACGCCACTATCCACGTCTTGAACAATGGCCATCGGTTCACGTGAAGGAAAACGTTGGGACGGCAATAGGTGACGTGGCTCTTAGTTCTCTCTTAATGATCCTCTTAACTAGTTTTTATAGTCTTTAATGTCTTGAAATGCACTAAGAAGGTCTGATAATCATAGTCAGATAATTTAAATCTGTACTATAGCTTGCCCGGAATAACATACTCCGAGATCTTTTTGAAAAGTAAACGCTCAAATCTTTACGAATCTTATAATCTGTACAAAGATTTAACAGCTTCGATAATTGCTTCCAAACAGGCATAGTTGTGTACAACCACAGCAGAATGCTTCGTACTAAAGGCACCGAAGATGGGCAGATTACTAAAGAGAACTTGACTCGCAAGAAATACCTTCTGCGAAATAATCCGTTCAAAACTCGTAATAGAAATACTCGCGGTCGGTATAAGTCGTGCGAGATTGTGTCCAAAGAAGAATCCAAGTTCTAGATTTCAAAGCTTTCCTGGTCACAATAGTGAGGAACTAAAAAGGCCTTTGACTCTTCAGACTGCTCCAAAGTGTCTGTTAAACTTACCGCATGCTGGATGAAATGCGAAGCAAAGGTTCTGTACATGTAGAGACTGTGCAATATTCTGCATATAATAGTTTAATAAAGGATGCAAATACTACTCAAAAAAACTTGAAATGTCAACAGGGACGAGGAAAATGCAAGGGATAAGGGTAATTTAATCGAGATAATGCAGATTTCTGCTGAATTATTTGAATTTGGCACATCAAAAGTAACGTTTAATTATCCAGAAATGCTAGAAACGATTTAGCTGTCAGAGAATGTAAACTGACATTTTGTGGCAACCATGGTTGGTTGGTTGTCACGCCACAAAAGCACTGCATACGAGCTAGAGGATTAAAATTGCGGTAAACTTTGCATTTCAAATGTGCTCTTATCCTGACGAATTTTATCCCATCCTATCATTGGGTGTGTATTCAATTCTATGTACAAACAAAAAGCGACCGTAAGTCACCTTTACACATACACGAGGGTGGGGACGAAGTTCGCTCTTTAAAGTCGCTTTTTGTATATTCGTAATCCTAGAATTAAAACTATCCCACTTAAATTTCCTAAAATTGTCAGGTTATAAGGCAGATCTTAATTATATCTCCAGAAATGACAAGGTAAATAAGACGAATATAGAAAGAAAAGGTGAACTTTATCTTCATACAAAGAAGGTCTTATCGTTATGTCTGAGAGTCGTGGTCCGGTTCCTTCGATTTCCCGAGAAAATATTATCCAAAGTCTTAAAAAAAGGATTCTGACCTGCCGTGTCAACACTGTGGAGTAGGAAAGATGTAGACGACTTTATTTGAGTGTCCTATTTTTGGCGAGAAATGCGGAAAGCTATGGAAAGAAACATGATAAACGAGGAAAAATTGCGTGCATTATACGTATATGTATGCGAAAGACATAAAAAAAAATGATGAAAGTAAAAACATATGAAGAGGTATACTTGTAGCATCAAGAAAGGCCTCATTCAAGTGAGATGAAAGTGATCGCAGTTAGATCAAATTTCACGTGAACCACTCAAAAGTAGTGCGATATCCTCGACGGCCTCATCCTCTTTTAAAAATTTATGCTATACAAAGAGGTTTGCACAGGTAATTTAAAATATACAGGTAAAATATCTTGCATTATTAAAACAACTTTTAAAATGATCTGAAAATAATGATTGGTGGTACTTTGTTTACGAGCAGTCTATATTGACTTTCAAGTCTATATTCTGGATTCTTTTAAAAGAAAAATATACCGTATATACTTATTTCGATAAAATATACGAATACGGATTCGTAGAAAATTTTTTACCCGTAAGATGTAGTACGAGATTCGTAATAAATTTTCTTCAAAAAGATGTAAAATTCTGGAATAAAATATCCAGGAATTTCACGAAGTGCAAAGTGTAAAACAGGAACAAGCTAGAATTTTTTACTGTATCTTAGAAAATCATTAACTATATACGCAGTCTAGTGTTCTCACGTCAAAATGATATGTACATTAAAGAAATATAAAATATTTCAGGTGAATATTTTTGAAGTGACACACATTATATTAAAGTTGAAAAGTTCATGGAACAATAAAATTATACTTGTTATTGTGCTAAAATATCAAGCTAGCAAAGACTCGAATCTTTACGCTGTTATTTTTATATTCTCATGCAGGGTTAATGTAGCAGCAGATCAATTTATTAAAAAATACGCATTCATATTGTTTTTAACGATAGTCATACAAATAACGGATTACATCATGGCTGCTTCGATTTGGAAAGTTTAGAAATGGTTTTTATTGATTTTATAAACGATTACGAGAGACAAAAAAATATCATACGACTTAGTTAATCCACTTAGACGATCACTTATACATTGATAATAATCAAAGATTGCACTGTTTTTTTTTTCCTTTAACAAAAAATCATAATAACATAATACACGGGACATGACCATGAAAATGAAATATCGGCCGAACCACTTAATGAAATTTCATAATTACATCTTTCAGCAAGTGTGACCGTATAACCGCTTAAGCTCATCGCGCAATCTAGATTAGCAAGCCTCGGAGCTAACTCGATCCGCAGGTCAGTATCTATCCGCCTTACGGGATTTTTATGGGGGTCCAGAATTTACAAAACGCGTTTAATCTCTGGCGATCGCGTAGAAGCCCCGCGCATCACATACACTCTGCCCGACAGTCTGCAGAGTGGCACTGCAAGAGAGTTGCGCGGGCCAAAAGGTAAGAGGGGAAAAAGGAAGGAGCTGCAGGCCGCGTAAAGAAAGTGGCGTCGATCGGCTCGGTACACGCGATATACCGATATACCGATCTCCCGCGCGGGGGCCGTCCGAAAGCAAAAAAGAGCGGCGGCAAAAAGCCTTATATGCGAATATACATTTATAGAGAGAGGGGAAGGAGGACTCACCGCCGTGGTAGGAGGAGGAGGTGGGCCGATGATGCGTTGGCACGTACGCGCCGTTCTGTCCGTCGATGTAGTGGCTCGGCGTGTAGTATTGGGCTGGATGCTGCGGGTGATGCTGATGCTGATGCTGATGCTGGTGCTGGTGCAGATGCTGATGCTGCTGCTGCTGCTGCTGTTGGGCGCTGCAATTGTTCGGGGTGCTCGTTTGCACGGGCGGATGGCAGCGCGTGCATCGCATCGGCGTCTCGCTCGGCGCCTGCAAAATGAAAAACAGTCGCCGCGGATAAACAAGGCAGCTTCGCGCGCGGATCGATGCTGGCAAAGGGGAAGACTGCCGCGGTCCTAGACGAGAGCTGCCTTTCGTCTCGAGAGGCTCCGTAGAATTTCGATTTATTTCAATTCCTCGCCGTATACGTATACCTGTATGCGTATGCGTATTAGGCTGATTGAGAAGATTCGAGGTTTGGCAAGTTCACGCGGGGTCTGAGGTTCATGCGAGGATATTCGATTAGCGACGGGATATAAAATCGTTCGAGCGGAAGCTGGCTTGTTTTGCCTGCACCTGCAATTGGGATGGATGTCTACGCGAGACCGATCGGCTTCGCACTGATTTCCAATTGATTTGCATAACTAGTCGATATTCCCCGCTCATGATAATTGGCAATATGCACTGATTTAGACGAGATACAGAGTAGTAGAGGATATGCATCGAAAGTATAGCGGTAACGAGAGCCGTACTTTGAAATTATCCTATATAGGTATACATTACTATTCTGCAAATACGGTACGGTCAGTGATAAAATTTTCAAAGTCGTAAACTTTTATTATGCTTTCACGATAATTCCAATCTTAAAAGTACGAATAATTTTCACATTAGCAGCATTTCTACTCTGAAGGGTTATTATCCGTTTTTTTACGATGTGATCTTTGAAAGTCTGGCATTTTTTGTACATCAATGAGAGAGAGAGCGAGCTTGAGCTTAAAAATGAAATATCGCCGAAAGCTAATAAATTGGAAAAATTTTAAGGTAAACAGAATCTGCTGAAATGCCAATGTCACTGTATTTCGACTCGATAAATATTATTTTTTTTTTATTGAAAATGACCAATTTCTCGAAAGATAGCTGTCGAAGAGGAGAAATTTGTCCAAGATATTCATGTTATCGATGCGGGACGGGGAGGTCAATCGAGCACAGAAGCTTTTCCCGAATATATGTAGCGCTCACGCGTATCATACCCGTCATATATATATATATATACACATACCTATATCATCATATATAGGTATAGATGAAAAAGGTTTTCACAAGTCTCGGATCGAACACTTACACACGGAGACATATATCTATATATGGCGCGGGCGTCGACGTATGCGTGATTGCTCCGGTGCACGCTCGAGAATGCGTGGGTGGGGGCGTCTATAACACAGACGGCCAGCACGTGGAATCCGCCTATATGCGGAGAGGCGCGGGGTGCGGGTACAGCGGACGCGCGACGTCGACGAGGACGTTTCCGAGCAGTGCGGAATCGATGAAGAGGGGAGAGCCGAGAAGCCGAGAAGCCGAGAAGCCGAGAGAGCTCTCCCACGCAGAAGGAAGCGTCGACGGCGCGACCGATGTATATTGGCACCCGGGCAAAACGAGATGATTCCTGCGGCGGCTTCTCCTTCGCCATTCGGTTTTACGGGGCACCTATTCGTCTGCGCCTGTGATAGTAGATAAACACTTCGATTTCTACCCCCACATATGACTTGAATTTCAATAAGTAATTCCTTTTTCTTTTCCTTTTCCTTCTTTTATTATTAAACGTATACGTCATTTTCAGTATTTTAATAACCTGTTACGGATCGCTGTGCGTTGGATGTTAGTGGTTTATAGGGTAATTGTGCCCCTGTAACTACCGATCCTCGAAGTCGAGACGTGCTTACGATTCGAAGAAAAGTTTCAAAAGGTAGAAAATATTCTGTATATCTATAAACTTTGTCGAATAGTCGGTCCGCGGTTACAATTTTATTCCACAAGCCAACAAATCCAACAATTTCAACGTATACAGATGGAACAATCAAAGGAATGTGTATTGTGCAATATATGAGAAGTTAATCGGTGGTTAATATTAGTGCCCAAAAGCAGTGAGTATATGATTCCAATGTTTAATTTGTTAACGAAAACCTGCGGATTAATAATGAAATGCGATTCGAGTTCAATTTGTCGAGGATTTCGAATTGCATCAGCTGGCATCGGTCCGCATGCCAGGGCTGCAGCGACATCAGCGCGGCAATATCTCGCCAACAGGAGAAACTAGCGTATAGAGCTCAGAGAGATTATTATTCTCGCAGTCAATAGGCACGGAGCAGAATTGAAAAAGTATTAAAGCATGGTCCGCGCGCTCCGGTCCCCGCGGCTTATCTCTTATTAGTTGACGGTAAGCCCGATCTTCCTCCTCCCTCCTCTCGTTCTTTTTTCCCCACGAGCTTCCCCTTCGATCCGCAGCGCTGCTCTTTACGAATTTTCTCTCATATCCATAGGTATAGCCTGCGACGCGAAAGTATATAATTTAAAAGGCGATCCGTTAAAATTTGATTTTCGAGCCGATAAATTCCGAGGCAATAAATTCTCTTAAGTCACGGGGAGGCCGAGCGGGAGGGCGCCGATTAAAGAAGAAATATTTCATGGAATTAGGAGGCCGCACGCAAATTCCGCTACTCCCCGAGTGGCGCATACATTCGTAAAGCTACGCGCTGTGCACCGCGCTCTTCGTTGCTCTACCTCCCCATCCGGCCTACGGCTACGCGGCGAGCAGCTACTACTCCGAGTCGAGCCGAGACGAATAGAGCAGCCGCGATCGCGATATACTCGCTTTTACGGGGCCGCGTACCTGAGTGGAGTGCTGGGATCGCAGCGACCTTATGGAGCCGGACGGGTGCAGGGAGGGCACGCTCCCCCCGAAGCTCGTGCTCGAGTTGGCGCGACAGCCGATCGGCGTGGTCCAGCCGCCCCGCGTGCTGCCCCCGGCCGCGACCCCGTTCCAGCTCATGCTCGGCGGGCCGCCGGCCACGCCGCACTCCTCCACCAGCATCTCGGTGCTGAGGCTCGCTGCTGCAGCCAAGCCCGGCCTCAAGCTGCTGCGGACCCGGCGACGATACCATGCCCGGGGGCGAGCGACTCACGGCCCTGGGCCGGTCGCCTCCTCTCCTCTTCCTGCCGCTGCTGCTGCCGACGCTGCTGCCGATGCTGCTGCCGATGCCGATGGTGCTGACGATGCATCTTCTCGCTGGGCCCGGTCCAACTCCGGCTGCTCGAGCCTCCTCCTGCGCACGCCCCAAAGCAAGCATATACGTCCTATGGTTAGTCGCGTGTGCGGTTAAACTGATTAGTATGATTAGTCAAATTGATTTTGCTTGCTACACGGAAAAACATCGAATGGAGCAAACGACTTGTTGGCGATGAGGCCGGTTACGCTTGCAGCCTGCACTCATCCGAATTTCTTATTTGTAAATAGAATATATACAGATGTAGGTGAGAAAATATGTTGAACCGTATTTTCTTCCGGTGAAGGCATATCGGCTGCTCCAGCGAATTTTTTCCCGTGTATCCACATATAAAACATGCGAGGGGTGCGATATAGTCGCACGTGCGGGAAAAATATCTCGGACGATACTTCTGAGCTTGTTTCTGCACAGTAGGTAGTATAATAGCGTGCGACATCAAAGAGATTTAAGAATCGTATAAAGAAAAGTGTAGCAAATATTATATAGCTTTTGGTTTACCCTTACACTTGCGAGTTGTATAACCATAAAAAAGTATGTCTCGTGTATTTAGCTTTTTATCCTTTCCTACCCCTTCTTTTTCATTATTCTGTAATTACATATGAATATTATAAAAATATAATTTAATGCGCGATGATTCCACGAACCAAACAGAAAATGAAATGTGTGCAGCCTTTGAAATTAATTGAAGCACGACAGTCGCCTTCAGTCCCATTTTTTCATCGCTATCTATAGCACGATTTCTTAACGACTCGCTTGGGCGAAAAATAAAAGAAAAACTTGGCAGTGAGCAATTTTCAAAATGGTATTTAAAATATAACGCTTAACAAACCTTCAAAGGGCGAGAAAAAGTTTGTATTCTAAGAATGTACGCTCGCTCCACACTTCACGCAGCAAAGTTGAATTTTTCGCTTTGAAAGACGACATATGCATTACTTAATTAAAAGTTGACTTTTGTGGAAAAAAAACAGTTTTATTGCATTTTGTCTCGTGATAACATTGAATGAAGAGCTATTTAAAACTGCACTTTTTCTTAAAAACACTTCGTGCTTTATTTTCTACGTTTCTAAAGTTTTTCATCCTGTATCACCTACTAATTATCACACCAAGTGAAAATAATCAGGATATATTTAGAAAGAGATGCGAGTGTATATTATTAAAAATACCTATACGGTGTAAGCGGAATAATTAATATTAGATTACCGAAGGAATGTTTTCGAGATGGATTCAAATTCAAATATTAGAAAATTATAAAAGACCAAGATTTTTAAACAATATAATTCAATTTTTATAAGAAAAATTAATTAACGTCTGAATTATATTATTAGCTAAATATAGGAAGACGGAAATATCATCAATAAATGCATATTTAAAATAAGAAATTAATGTGTGATTAGATTAAGTAGAACAAGTTGAGTGTGGTAAGACGCTCTGAGTTTAAGATGCACGCCATTTAAAGCAGCATCAAGAAAACACACATTTTCAATTTTGTAACGAATGGTTTCTCCACGATGAATGCCGCAAATTTTCTTTAGAGCTGCTCCTCCTTTTATTTAGGATGAATAATAACCCGCAGCAGATTAAAATTGCAAATTAAATCTGGCAATGAATCTTTGGTTTATATTAGACGCTTGTACTGGAAGCTCGGTTACAGTCTTGCGTTGCAAATCCAGGCTCCTTTGTCGTCTTTCCAAAGAGGGAAGCTAGTTAGCCCATAAATTGCGTAGGAGATAGGAACTGCATGGCAGTGTCATTACCTGTATTCGGATAGCTCTTAAGCGCAAATTACTTGCTTAGTATGTCGATAACGCACGGCCCCCATTTACATACTATTTGCTAAGGCTTCCAAACTTAATATACATACATGATAAAATTAATATTCCATCTTCTAGCGATCGAAAGATGGTTATATAAAGTATCTCCACATGTGTTCAAATTATCTCACACGAGACGACTTTTTTATAATTATATTTAAGAAAATATTTACCAACAGTAAAATGAAATAATTCTGTACAATATGATGCGGTTAGTGAAATTAAAAACAACCCGAGCTTACAGATTATTAAAGAAGACAAATGTTATGGTCTGGCAATTCGTGAAATTTTTTTTTTATTTTACGACGTCACGGTCTTTTTATGTCTGGCGACAAAGATGCTCTTCAGTCAAAATTAAAACAGTTATATGATACGTAACTTGACCAAATTAAATTAGATTTATTTCTCTCTCACTTTAAACGAGGAAGCGAGAAAGAAAGGAACATCTATATATGCATGCGCTTCCAGAATGAACTGAATTACGTGTAGTGTAACAAAAAAGAATGTTCTTTTATTAAAATAAATTGCAAAACTTTTAAAAATTAAAAGTACAGCAACAATATACAAAAATATTATATCTGTGAAGGACAAATTTCATTAGTTAATCTACATTTCGGATTATCATGATAATTACGGACATTTAATTTAAAAATTTAGAATGTTATAACACAAAGGGTAGCGACTTTAAAACTGTAAAATATTGTTTCATATACATGGTTCTTAGTGTTTGCTCGATAATTGAAATATTGTAATTTTGAAAAAAAAGTCTTTTTATATTATGTCCACTTCGAGACACAGCAGAGATATATATTATCATGCGAAACTCATATCAAACGGTGCAATAAGTTAAAATCGTATAATTTCTAGCTTGTGATTGGATATCCAAAAGAAAATTTTCCAGCGAAAATAAACGACGATCGAAGCTCACACGGCGCACATTATGTATGCAGTATACGTTATACATATATCTCGCGTCGCGTACAGCGTCAAAGCATTTCACTATCGATAAATTTTCGTCCCATCGTCAAAGTTAGTTTACCGCGCAGCACTTTTTTTTACAATCGGCGCATAAAAATCAGTTGTAAATTCAACATATAATCGCTTATCACTGGAAAATTTTGTTCCCTCGTGGGAATAGGAGCAGGTGTGACATATACAGGTATACATAGGTATACATCCAAGCTGTTGCCTCTGATGCGTTACCGTTCGCCGCTTCCTATTGTTCCAGTCTCCGTATCAAGGTGGCCGTTACACTTGGGCACACCTTCCATCGCGAGTACCGCAATGATTCACGCATGTCTTATGTGCCTCCGTTGCCGTCGTGGCTCTGTCGGTGATTTCGCCTCGGTTCGCTCGTAAAGCGAAGCATTAACGCAGACGACACTCAATAGCAGGGCCTAACTCTCATGCGCTTTCTCATACGTTGATTCCTCGAGCATTTCACGTGTGAGGCGACGGACAAGTGAGACAGTGAGAGAGAGAGAGAGAGAGAGAGAGAAAGAAAGAAACACAGCGTCTGCGCTTGGGTTCGCGCATGGGTTATTGGCTTTATATATCGAAGCGGATGAGATGCGACGGATGAGGTGGTCCTTTTGTGGAGGGTTAGTAGCTAACTGTAACAGAACAGAGAGAGAGGAAAAGAAAAACATGCTGGAGAGCTGCTGCTCCTTCTGCTGCTGTGCTTATTGCGACGTTTTTCGATCGCTTCCTGTACATATAGGCTTGAAAGGACGTGCGCTCCTTGCCAAACAGCAGAGGAAAATAATTGCCGGATTTAGGTTACACTTTTGTACGAATTCCGGATGATGGACTGATATGCTTTTTTATCTCATGGGATATATTTATATCTCGAGAAATTCTTGCTCTCGATATACTAATTCGATCAGTTTTCGCGGTTAATAAATTAATAAATATATACCGATGAAAAGTTTTTTTTTATTACAAGCGAATTGATGCTGTAGTAACATTAAGATTTGGAATCGTTTTACTCCAAAGCTAAATAAAAATCGTACGATTATAAATTATATTTAGTACTAACTATGCTTACAAAGAACTATTTTCTTAATAATTGTCAGGCTACTTGATATGATTTAATATAAAATAAATTGACTTTTTTATTAGTGTATATTACGAATTATTTTTTTTTTACTAGAAAAGCTATACTTACAAAAAATAATGCAATAAGTTATAGTAATCTTCGATTACTTTTCATTCAAGATTTGATCTTAAGGATCTTTCGTGGTTACACCTAAATGCAGAGATCGTAATAAAAGATGGATATTTCGCTTCTTTAGAGTATCAAAGTCGCGGACGTGACAGAAGTTACCCTGAATTTTGTTCAATATTTATTACAGGGCATTTTTTCGAGAAAATGAAGTAGAAATGTTAACTTTCAACATAATTTGTTAAATTTTTTGTATAATTTGTTAAAAATAGCATATAAAAAATGCAGTGACGCGAACAAAAAAGCTTACGGTTCAATAGAGAATTAAATAATGAATACTTTTGTCCTTGGTCAAAGTTTGTTACCGACCATTTCAGCGAGAAACAGTATAGAAAGCATAAACAAAACATTGAGTTTGGTGGCTGCGCTTGAGCTGGAGAGCGACGCGGAGAGACCCCGTTTTATTCCCCTCTCCCGCATGACACCGTTTAACTTCCTTAATGTTAAGTTAAAACTTACTTTATCTTTAATTTATTAAATATATAGTAAAATTATTTACTTAAAATCTATAGACGATTAAATGAGAAGTTAGTTCTCTATATACCTAAGTACCGATTAATATGAACAGAATCAAAGTTTATCAAGAAGTGATTTAAAATTTAGTTTCTTTACCCGGTACACTCGCCGAGTATAGTTCCAAGTGTATATTGATCAATTAGCCGATTAACAGAGTCAATAAGAGGTATTTAATGAAATGGTCTCTCCAAGATTGATTTTACCAGTTTCACTTCGTGAGGTCGTTTCTCTTGATTCTACCAGAGATTAAAACATACAATAAACCTTATGGTTCTCGATATTTCTTCAATACCCAGAACTAAGAAATCATGTAACTATAGCAAAACTTAATCTTTAACATACAATTTTTATGAATCTGATAGAAATGATTTTTTAATAACGAGCTCGAAATAAGGAATAAAGTGTTTTGCTGGCGCAAATAGACATAAGATTATTTTTATACAAGTAATTCATTTGATCATTACAATTTTCGCGCAAGTTGAAGCGCTCGAGAAAAGCCCCTATTCAAAACAGACTGGTATAAGATGATGAAAAAGAAGGATACAAAAAAGTTAGATGTGCTAACGAAGAGGTAGGCAAAGATTAAAAAATGCCTACGAGTCCTAGTAGCCGAGGAAGCCGCGGTGCTTCTGCTGGCAGCAGCGTAAACTTTTCCGTACTCTACCGAGAGAGGTGGTGCGCCTTAAAAATTTTTCCACAACTCCTCGGAACTAAAGTTCATCGCGCCAATTCAACGTCGTTTCGCTTTATTCTACTTTTTTCTTCCCCCTGTGCAACTTCATTTACATTCAGTATTTTCTCCCCGTTCACTTTCGAGGAAACGAGCATCAACAATATTTCACGTCGATTCTTTGTTCGGATGCTATCGTTGAGTGAGCAAAAAAGTTTCCTCTTTCTCTGCCTCTCTTTCACTCTCTCTTCTCTCTCTCTCGAGATGTACAATTATGTAAAATATCATCGAAGGCAAGGTTTTTAAAAGCCGACCGAAGCTCTTTAAATGTAAAAGTAATAAAACGTCCTGACGCAATATTCATTTTGGTAAAAGGTTTCGCCGCTTATGCCAAATGCAAGACGCAAAAACCACGAAACGCCGTTTTTGCTCGTACTTTCGCGAGCATCTTTTTTTTGTATCTCGAAAGTGTACACTTAAATCTTCTTTTTCTCAACCTAAGATGTATAATAAAAAACGTCGAGGAATCGACTTGCTGAATGATTAGAGTAAGTTATAAGTTAGCCAGAGAGAGAGAGAGAGAGAGGGAGAGTAGATTTGAAAATGTGCAGGCAGAGAAAAAGTGGTCGCGATTCATCAAGAAGCGCTTATGCCGCGGTGGGACGGTGGTGGCTGACTATTAATGGGCACGGCTAACGCAGCTTCGGACTCTTATATCAACTGTGTGCTCTCCCCACGTCTTACCTCGTATCACGATGAAAAACCGTGAAAAGTTATGCGGGTAATTTGGTGGCCGTGAGTAAATCTGCGAAGTCCCCTAGGTGAAAGGCCGACCAGTGCCAGAGAGAGAGAGAGAGAGAGAGAGATATGTTCGATCCACAAGTTTGGTGCGGAAGGCCGAGACGCCGCCGAGCCGCGGCAATCTCACGAGATTGAAGATTGAATCCTCCTTGGATCCCCCACTTGAATCCAGCTCCTCCAGAGGGATATGTGCACGAGGCTACCCGGAAATGTGTAATATCGTGCCTGCAAAATAAACAAGAGTCCTCTCATTAGTGCTCAAATTATCGCTAGAAAATCAAAACATGCCCTGTACAGTCATTTTAATAACGCTGATTTCTCGATATTGAAAAAAAAGCGTATCTCTTATTCGTAAGTAATGCCTTATGATTAGTTTTTTACTGTTGTACCGTCGCAATAATAAAATGCGAACGATATTATAAACTTTGAGTGTCTATAAAAATTTGATAAATGATAAGTTTATCGTTTAGTTCCGCGTATATACCGCCAAGTTAAACAAGAATAGTAGCAAGAAACTTTGAGACATAGTTGTATTCATGGCTTTATCGACGTAATATTGATCGTGTATTCAGCAACGTTATCTGTACATATTTGATGCCGATGAAAAGCTCAACGTGGGCATAATACGTGCTATATGTACTCTATCGGTATATTAAAGCATAAGCCATTTATACAAGTCATTAAAATATTCAGCGGATTTTGACGAACTTGCCGGCAACCACTTTCATTTACATATTGAACTAAAGTGTTTAAAAAAAAAAAAACAGAAAAGGCACCAAAAGATTTTGTTAAAAGCTGCAGTCTGAGTTTTTTTTCTTCAATTTTTATAAGTATACTAATTTTGCGCTTCCTCTACCTAAATGATGCTTTTTCACGAAGCGGCTTTCTAGCCGCATAACCTCAACTTTCCAACAAGATGGGTGAACCGAGGAGATGTGAAGATATAATAAATTTCGGGAGTTAGAAATACTCTCTAAATTTAAAACAGTGAAAAACCACTTATTGAAAGTGAATATTAACTTATTGAAAATGTCAATACACCTCCACACTGAACAACTCAATATTCACATTGAAAAGATGAAAAAAATAATCACTTTTACAATATGTGGGACTTTATAATAAATTAAAATATCATATTAATAGTCAGCGTAAATTCCATTTCAAATTATGTACAATTTTCACTAACTAAATAAGTGAAATTTTAAGTTATTTTATTGGGGTGATATTACATCTAAATAAGTAAATAATACCTGTACATGTAAGAATTTGATATTCTTGTGTCTTAACCCTTTTTTTGGGATGTAAATTATTTGTTTGCAACTTTCGGCACTGTAAGTTTTTATGTAAACGTCTTAGAAAAACTTCCAAATACATTATTTCCTATATTGTATAAAGTCTCATCTTATTGTGTCGAAGTGTGATGAATCAGCGCGATACGATATGGAGACAATACGAATTCCGGGTTCGAATCGCGTTCGTTCGCCTTTTTTTACTAAGAAGCCACACTTCGTATCCAACTTGTCCGTAACACTACATTTTATCATGAAAATATAGTTCTTACTTAATAATTACAACAAAATGGATAAAACCATAAACTAGAATTTTAAATAAAATCATTTTATTTTAAGGAAAATAATATCAATATTATCAATTAATATTTACATTTATATTCGCTGTATATCTCTATCAAATCATAGAAAGTTTTCAACGCAATCTGTCATATTTAAGACGAATTCAATCTTGAAGAAAAGATCAAACGTTCACGTGGCACTAAAGCCTCAACACAATTTAATATGCCTAAAACCCTTCCTGTCAATTCCTACACAGAAGTAACAATGCAAGACAATGGTCGCGTATCAACGCATAAAACAGTGAAAATTTATTCGTGGAAGTACTGATTCACATAGGAAATAATTTAAAAATTACATATGAATAAGTGAATAAATATTTCACATGTGAAACAAGTGAAATTCACACTTGTTTCACTTATTCATTCATCTAAATATTAAAGTTTCACTGGTTAATACGTTGAATTTCAATTATTCATAATATGTGAAAAATATATACACACGTCAAGTAAGTGAAATTTTCCCATTATTGAATTTATAGAGAGAAAGTTGTCCTTCCTTTATTAATGAAAGACAGTAAAAATAGAAAATTATATATAGCTTATTAATTCTTTACAGTTTGACTAATTTGCATATAATATTGAAGGGTAGAAAATCGATAGTTAAATCTCGATCGATCCATCAGTTTATTATACCGAGGAGAAATTATCTTGCTTTTATATATTCATCATATTTCACACGCGGTAATAATATTGGTTCGCGGAAAAAGCAAGTACGTTTATAGAAATCTCAATTAGCGCAGGGCAGTTTCTTCCAGTGGTAGGTATACACCACGGTCAATGAGCCAGCCGATAATGCATAAAATTACGTAAGCACTCGAGCCGTAATTTAATTAAGTCTCGACGACAAAATATTCAGGTTTACTACGTTGGAGTAGGTAGAGCGAAAATTTCATTTGGTGCAAGTGCTACCTCTCGCTCTCTCTCTCTCTTTCTCACTCTATAGCAGCAGCAGCTTTTATCAAATTTATCGGTCACGGCGCACAGTAAAACGATAATGCCCCGATTCGTTTTACAAACGATCAAAGCACAGAGAGAGAGAGAGAGAGAGGAGAGAGAGAGGAGGAGAGAGAAAGCCGAAAATAAAGCGATCGAACAAAAGAATTAATTCGGCGAGGAGAGGAACACATCGGCAGTCCTCAAAACAATAACACACGCGTTTTATAATCAATTAATAACGAATAGGAGAGAGAGAGAGAGGGGGGACAGATCAGTCGGCGGAAAATCCCATAAATTACGGTGCTTCGCTTCCATCGCGGGCTTTATTCTCAAATTTTGCGCCAGCTGCACGCATTAATATCCGGACGCGCGGCTATACGGCGATCCGGCTCCCCGCGCATTGACCGACAACCGAGCCGACAACGCGGCGAGCGAGCGCAAAAACAACAACGGCAGCATCGGCAGCTGCTTCGATTCGCGCGCACAATAATTCCCTCTCGAGCGCGTTCGCTTTCCGGGGCCTGCTCCGGCTTTTCTTTTTCCCCTACTATATGTATGATACACGTCGGCCGTGGTCCGAGCGGGCCGCGTTATATCGCGCATCGGCTTACGCTCGTATCGGAGGCGCTCGCCGCGGACAAAGAGGAGGCCGCCGATGCTGCCGTTGCTGCTGATTTTCCCTCCAGCCAAACACAGAAGGTATATAGATGTAGGAAAGTATCCAGCGGCGGTGTCAACTTTGTCCACTGTACATACTGCGGATAGCGGCCCCGCGCGCACGGACTCTGACCTCGGCCGATTCCTAGACCCAAGTTCCGCTTCCATTTAGCGGGCTTGCTGCTGCTTCTCTCCGCACGTGCATGTCTAGCTCGGCTCGGCTTCACACACACACACACACACACTCGCGCAGACAGAGCCTATATAGTGATTCCGCATTGGGTGAGAGAGAGAGAGAGAGAGAGAGAGAGAGACGGGCGATGGGGCCAAGAGATACGCCGAGTATACAGGAGAGTAGCTCTGAATGGAGGTGTGTTATTGATTTCATTCCACACAAGCACGCGAGTCTTGCCCCTTCTCTCTCTCTCTCTCTCTCTCTCTCTCAGTCTCTCCCTCGGTATGGAGGCTCGGCCCGGTCCAACCCAGCATCCTGCCACTGCCGCCGTCGCCACTTTCCACCCTCTCTCCCGTTCCGCAGACCTTCTCTCCCATCCGCCTACACGTCCGTGTATAGACGGGTAGACCTCTGCGTGTGTGCGTGCGTGTGCGCGCGCGCGAGCAGTTGTAGATGTATCTACATTATGCGGAGAGCGAGAGAGCGATGGAAGAGGGAGAGAAAACGAATGCCCGTGTATCCGTGCAGAGTTGCAGGGAGGTAGGTATAGGCTATCTAGCAGCCGTACTAGTTGCCTTTCTCTCTCTCTCTCTCTCGCGCGCGCGCGGGGAGCGGGTGGCTGCAGGTATCTGGCGTCTGCGCCACAAAGTACCTCGACAACTATACCCATCTCGTCTCCTCTCCTCGCCTCTCTCTCTCTCTCTCTCTCTGAGTCTCTCGGTGGCACTAACAACCGCGTAACACGGAGTCAGCGCGGTCTGCCTTAACCCATTTTTTGTTCCTCCCTACCCCGTGTGCCGCCCTTCCTCTACACGCCGCTATTTTTCCTTTTCTCTTCGTTTTTATTTCGCTCCGACGCGCGGCCACACGCCCGACGTTCTCCCTTTCGATTCTCCCTCTTGGCCCTCCTCCTCTTCCTCCTGCCAACATCTATACACCCTATATATATATGTTAAGAGAGGAGGGGATCAGCTGCTGTCGCATCATTCGCGGACCGACTTTTCCTCTGCAGGATTCGAGAGCAGTTATACCCTCGGCTCCCGGGCGTTTTTCTAATTTTCTTTAGGCTTTGAGGCTTGGCGAATATATACCAGTGCGCGCGGATTAAGGCTACGAAGAATCGGCTGGCGAACTGCTACTGCTCCTGTCTTTTCTCTCTCTCTCTCTCTCTACTATGTCCCCTGCAGCAGCAGCGACTCGCTTATACATCTTCCATCTCTCTGCCTCTCGGTGACTGCTCATTCCAATTGTACGGGACTAATGAAAATTCACGGGGCTCCGACTTCGATTTTCTTCCCTTTTTTTCTCTCTCTCGAGCGTTTTTGACTCTCGAGACAGCTCATTCTCTCTCTCTCTCTCTCTTTCTCTCCCTTCGTCATAATGGCAGTTATCTAATAAGATCCTATCTCTGGGATAATAAGGGCCCTGATATAGCTAAAGATGGAGAATATTGGTGTCTACCTCTCGGACCAATTTGCAATTCATTCGACAGTCGAGAGATATTACCTCCCTCGATTGGAGGATATTAAATTCTGAAATTTTTTATGATTCCATGTGTGTCTGTGCATGTGTGTGTGTGTGTGTGTGCAATCGCGAAGGAAACTATATATATGTATATGAACATTTGATATATCGTTAACAGTATAGCGCGCGTAATTTGCAGCTGATAATTTACATATCAACGTCAAAATTGATTATGCACGAAAGTAGCTGGATATTAAAGCTGTAAAATATTAAAGGTAGACATTCGCTTACCGTGAACGTGGACCGAAGCCCAATCATTTAGCTCCCAATGTATAATTATAAATATATTGGAGCGTTTGTTCTCGTAGTCGCGATTAAAATATGGTAAAATTCAGCGGCAACAAATGGACACGAGAACTTTTTCGTTTCGCATATATTAAATTTACTTTAGTCTTTTAACTCTCGCATACTACCGTTCCGCGGCTACCTAAATTAAAACACGTATAATTTAGATGCTTCCATTCGAAGCGCAACTGCGCGAAACAAGTTTTTTTAAAACACACAACACAAAAGCATAATTAATCATTTGTCGGAATGCGAAACGTACGTTACAGAATTCGCCAATCCTTAATTGGACAAACACGGACGACAGGACGATGCGAAGCAGATTGTCAAAAAAAAAAAAAGAAGAAGAAAAAACAATGTAAGACAGAGATTCCACTTTGTACACGTGAATCCGATAAGGTCCTTGTTCGCGTACACGGATTCCTGCTGTTCAGCTCGTAGTTTACAGCTGTACGATTTAATCATATTTTAAGAGCATCAACACACACTCACACACACACACACGCACGCGGTGATTTAAATTAGAGGGCTCATTAAATCAGCTGGTCGGATTGGTGCGGAACCGGTGCGCGCGCTGCTGAATCACAATGTGTGCGCCTAGACCTGTTATAACTTTGGAGCTCGCGAGCTGCTGTGTGACACACTTCCGTCACTCAACTCTTTTTAAAACACGCATTATTATTTATAAAGTCTGCGCGCGCCTTTCTGCCTTCCAAATACTCGATATTTATTTTTGATTAATTAGCGCGGAAGAGTTGGACGTTGAGATAAAGCTGTGTATTTATGCATGCATCATTCTAAGGTATTATAATTCGAGCGAATCTATTTTGAAATCTATCGGTGTATTTAAATGAGTTAAAGATACAATGAAAAGCTGTATATCACAGAAGGTGACTCAATTTTTTTCTTTTATACGCTTTACAACTGTTAAGTTACTATTGCAAAGTATATGTGATAAATTTTGTACGATGAAAAATATGTAGGCACAGAGTTTCTAATGTAATAAAATTGCACAAATTTTCAATAATTATCAAAGAATATGTACAGCGATGAGTAAATTTTTATTTGTGCAATTTTTTAATTTATAATGTATTTGCAGGCTGCAAAAATAGTGATAAATTCTTTTGAGCATTCACATTTTCCTTTTCATTAAGCAATAAATCATAATGCGAAATTTATAAATAAACAATGGCCTATATCGTACCGTCGTAGCAATTGAAATCCTGTTAAGTATACATAAAACAGGCGATAACACTTAAAGTCTCCTAAGGTCACTCGTCGGATCGGCTATAAGTATTGAGAATTCGTAATGGAGCTGCACTCGCGGTATACGTGACACGCCGGCATTTTTCTCCCCATAAATTCCTTACAAGAGCTGTGCACAATACTAGAAGTGGACCTTAAACTTGATATAAAAATGACCGCCGAATCGGACAAATCGAGCGTCAATAATCGTATTAAGGGATAAAAAATAGAGCCGTATAAGCGACGTCTAGCAGGCAGACAGGCAGCAGCAGCAGCAGCAGCGAAGAAAGACGGGGCAGTGCACAAAGGCAAGATAGAGAGAGAGAGTAGAGAGAGATAAATAGAGCACATATATATAGAAGTTTGCCTATGCCGAGTCTGCAGACGAGATGAGCAAAGCGCCGAAAGTGATATTTTGGCAGCGCTCGGTTTCGCCACCCGTGGCTCTATACCGCTACATCGCATTTTCCACGCGATATACCTAGTCCTTTCCAACGCGGTATACCTGTATACATACACATGTACCGCGTAGCGCAGCACAGATCGGGAGATTAAGGATTGTACGAGTGCGCCTCACACAAATGGATGCGAAAATTGATTCGCTCGAGCGACTTTAGTCGTCGCATCGTTCAAAGGTATTTATTATACGCGAGGCTCAATGACCGACGAATCGCTGCTGCTGCCGCTGCTCCTGCTGTGGTAAATAGGTGCTATACAGTGGCGAAGCTTCAGCACGCTCGGATAATTTAATCAATTTCAACGGGCTCTATAACCTCGGAAAGTTCGATATAATCGAAACGCGATCGTCCCGCCTATGGCTTTTAAATAAGCGACGGTGCGAACGAGTCATGATTCCGTTAACGGGACCCGCGAGTTTCGCCCCGACTATTCATTCACTTTTCACCATCTGATTCGCATGATAATGCGAGGATCGATATCCGCGAGAAGAGGAGTTTAAAAGCTGCGCGATGGCCTACGATGAATTTCAACGAATAATTTCTCGTTATTAATTTAGAGGCCGGGCGACTGTGTATTCGAAAAAAGTCGCTTTCCCCCCCCCTCTCTCTCTCTCTCTCTCTCTCTCTCTGTATAAATGCAGATAATCCATTGAAAAATGATTATATACACATTGCAGTTATTAATTCCAAAATCACATAGAACATTCTATTGGATTTTGTGAAATTAACTAAAATATTCATTATCCTATATTCGATTATGAGAATATTTTATTCGTTTGAAAGTATATGTAGAATATCAAAATTCAATTCTATACGTGAAAATAGTTCGAGGTGGGTTACTGCATTTTCTCGGCGCTCAGCTTTGACTGTACGAGCAACTACTGCACGTGTTCAAATATTTAAACGCACTATAAGCGAGTAAACATGGGAGGGCTCAAACATGTTGAAATTTAATGGGGCGCGAGCGATGTGATTTTCGTCGGAACGGGCCAATGTTTAAAGGGGGCCCTGCATCCAGCCATTACTATTATTATTATTATTTGATGTAATGGAAACACGCGTGGATCGATTTCGAATTCTAAGCGCAGCAGCACTCGAAAAACCCCGTCGGACGATCAATTTTCATGCAAAGCAGCCCAAAGTTTTGATATATTCAGCGGGCCGCGCGACGGCAGCTATATATATATTTTGATCGTTCGCAACTCGGGCCCCGAATACAAGCGTCATTAGAATCCTCGATGACGCGAGCTCCCGCGCATCCTAGAGCGAGTGTTCCAAGTTCGCTCCGTCCCAGCGTATACAGCAACGAAGCGCGGAGCCGAGGGAAAAGAATCCGTACGGCGCGCTAATATAATCTCAACCAATCACCTTTATCGACGTCTCCGAATCATCTCGTTACATTTTTTCCGCGCCCTATATGTATACGTAGGTATATGTATACCGAGAGAACGGCATAGCGGGGGAATATATCGATCGAATCACAATATCGGATTGGAACTGTCCATGTTTTGGCGCACTTCAATTTTATCGACACATTCGTAGCTCGTCTATCGTCAGCGATTCCAGGGCATTTTCTCAGTCCCCCCCAACCCGACTTTATCCAAAGCCGCGTATTTTCCGACTTTTCCTGCGAGAGCTCTATATACATATATATGTGTGTATATACCTCTTGGTTCCCATATATTTCTTGCAGGGAAATCTCGCGCATGCACAAAAGTGTGCAGCTGTGTATCGCAGGGGTGCTCGAGCAGAAAGCCGCGCGCGCGCCCGGCTATATACCTTGTAAACCGCAACATATCCTACAAAGTGAAATAATGATGATATATTAGGATCAGGTATTTGTAGCCGTGTGTACGTGCCTATATATATAGGCGATATTTTGGCGTGCAGTACCTATAGCGGCTCGCGGGGCATTTGTTTCGCGAAGGTCCGCAGGCAGTGCTACACTATGGGCCGACATCGAAAGAAATCCACTTGTAAATCAATGGGATTTTACGGCTTACCAAGTGTTATACACCCGGCAGCGGCCAGAAAACTTTTCTTCGCTCTGCTTTATCGTAAAATTCACTTTTGCCCTATCTTCGACCCGATATATATTTGGCCAATGAAATTCCATTGTTGTTTCCCAACTGTTATAAACTCGAATATTTTGCTCGTATACGAAGAAACAGTTTACATCGATGCAGCTGAATAACATTTAATAAGGATTGATTGAAATTAGGTTGTATTGCAGTTCAAGATTATGTTTGCTATTGTACATCAAAAGTCACTTTTAAAAACTGAACAGCTCGGACTGACATATTTCAAACGGCCTATAAAAGTTAATGACTTTGCAGTATGTGCAGTGATGAGCATCTGTATCGTATGTGTCATTTAAATCGCATGTTCATTTTGCTGAGGCGACAGAAAAATAATTGAAAAACGTTTTCTTTTGAATAATGGTTTTTTTCGAGTCAGTATTTTGATTGTGAAAAAACACTGCATTTTGAAAATGTCATGAAACTGTTTCTTAACCTTTACTTAGGAGTTTGAATAATGTAAAGAAGTGTAGATGTCTTCAAGTCCAACAAATTCTTGAAGGTTACTTAACCATTTTAATATAAAATTATTTTACAATCTTACTGAAACTCAAATAGAAGTTAAGTCTAATAAAGTTATTTAACAATTTCACTGCCGTTATTGTATAAGTTTTTTTTTTCTCTAAACAAAAATCACGATAACTTTTTTAATAATTAGTCTTAAATTTTTCAAGTATGATAAATTAAAAACTTATAACATTACTCAATTAGGTAGTATTTTCATTAAAACATACATGAGCCAGGTTTGTACTCACTTGGATACAAATATTATTGTGCAATGTCACAAATCTTTAATTTATTGTATCTAAAGGATTCGATACTAATTTTTATTATAAAACACTATTGCCATACGACTCATTCTACCGACTTATAGACTATATATATATGTAGATATAACAGTGTAGCAAAAAAAGTTGAAAAAATTATTTATGCTGTTTGGAATCGATTCTTGTTACATGATTACGAACAATATATGATACGTAGCACACCATGGGAAAGAAAATTACGGTACATATTTAGTTATACGCATAGCAGTGAAAGTAATAACTAAATTTATCCACAAATAATTGTTAACTAATAGGGGAAGTTACTGATTGAAATAAGAACCAAAACAGACAAGATATTTGCACGTATAGAATACGTAATAAATCTGAGTGAGAAAGACAGAATCAGTGATCACTTATTCGCAAGACAATTACAACACACACTGTGTAAATTACTTTTATTACAAATTAGTTGATCTTATTATGAATGTAATAATTTTTTTAAACTAATCCCGCAGCAAAGTGGTCGTATCTATAAGTGTAAAAATGATTTCAAATTCCACCAGGAAATATAAAATCATATTAATTCATAATACGTATGAAATGAAACTCCAATTCTCCAATTAAACTGGTTATTTTTAATGGTAAAATCAATAGATTTTCATTTACGAATTTTGGGAAATTGATCGTAACATATTTTTGTTTACAATCCGTAGCGGATAAACGGTCGAGAAACTAATTTCTGTTCAATGGGTTCTTTTAAATTATTCGCAAAATAAAAAACACGCAAAATAGCGTATACGAGTATTGATCAATTAAATTTTAACTTAAAAGAATGACGGAATCAAGAGAGCGATAAATTATATTTAATCAATAATTCATTCATTATTACATGAATAAAGCACGTATGTAACACCGTTGTCCATAGCGTAGGTATGTATATATTTCTTTCACAAGAAAGAGACAAAAAAAGAAGATGCATTCCAGGGGTATTGGATTCTCTCGTGAGAACTTTATAATCCTCGGTCGAGGCACACTAGTCCCCGGCATTTCCTCTTCCTCCCTCGCTTCTTCCTTTTTTTTTTGTCGTCCTCCTAAAACTCACTGTGCGCAGCGCGCGTATATCGTCCAGAGAAAAAGCCACCTCGTCCGCCCGGCCGTGCTTTCCTAATTTCCATTAAGCGCTGACGAATGAATTCGCGGAGAAGCGATTTTTAATGCCGCCGCGGGGGATTAAATGAGAGCTTTGTAATGAAAAGAACCCAGGGTGAATGATGGCGCTTACAGAAAGCTCGCGAGCTCCATACGCATATACTCTGCGTGTGCAGTGTTCGCTAACAGTAGTGAGCATTCGTTAATTTTTCTGTGGCCCATACGATGCGCTGTGTTATTTGCTTCATCTTTTTCTTCCTATACTGCAAGCTGTGATTAATTGTTCCTTGACATGTGAAATATACCCAAGTGATTAATTCTCCTATACATTATTTTATTTCGGCCCGAGTTTAAACGACTCGATCTTTATTGTACATATATATCTGATCCATGAAAGTATTGAAGTACGATAAGTATTGAAAAAATTCAATGAAATAATTACATATGGTTGTGCTTATAGAGCAATAGACACAGAAGTTGTTGCTATTCTCGATTGGAAACATAAACATCATCTGCATAATCACGAATGCAAATGCAGGTAAATATGAAAACTGATGGCTATATAACAGGGTATGCACCACTGGAGTCGTAGCAGCAGCAGCCTCTTGATTATTTCGGCCTGATCACGAGAGAATGCGCGCGTGTTGTGAATTTTCATCATATCCGCGCGGCAGTCCACTAATCTGAGTTTATTCGTCGAGTGATAATTCAATTGCGCTGGATGCGGTATATAGCGTGAATTCTAGATTAAAGGGGAGAACGCAGCAGCGTAACACAAGAGTTTCGGCTCGTATCCGTAGCCGCGCGCCAAATTAATTTACTGCTTACAATTCGTCCAAGTTCTTGTGTAATTCGGCCGGCGCTGTACAACTGCGGCGCGCGCGACTAAATGTGCCTTTGATTAATGAAATTTAACTATTTTTTCTCTCTCTCTCTCTCTCTACGAGCGACTTAGTTTCGAAAACAGTTCGAGTGGAATAGCCTTTTGCGCGCGCGCGCGAATAAATAATCGTTTTCCGCGAAGCTTTACAACCTATATAATACTGCAGCCGGGAAAAAGGGTCCCCGAGCGATTTTCGCTTTCTCTCTCTCTCTCTCTCTGACTACCGCAGCCGCGCAAGATTAATTCACGGAAAAACCATTATAACAGGTAATGCATCGACTAAGTTTCTTTGTGCACCACAAACAGACGGGCCTTTTCGAGCTTTTTGCCTACCAACACGTATATCCCCTCCCTCGAAGCCTGCACGTAGTATACGCGGCTCGTTTGCTTTGTGCGCGCGTTCGCGCGGTGGGCCAATAAGGAGCACATCGGCCCTTCCGTACATAGGCGAACATATGGCCGCGTTAGGTATAACATATCGGCGAGCGGCGAGTATCTGCACAATGGCCCGCTGCGCACGGAGCTCGAGGTGAAATTTAATAATGCCCTTTCCCCGTAATCGACGTTTCATCGATCATAATAAATAATCGCTTCATCATTCCTCGTATAGATGCTGCCACCTCGTCGGCACAGCATTAAATTCTTAGCGCGGATACGCGCTTCATCCCGCGCATATATATCCCACGAGGGAATCGCAAGCGTATAAGCGCCTCGCGTTGGCTATGTGACGCCATCAGCTTTATATATGTAAGCGATCATCTTTAACGAAAATTCAATGCTCGCGAGGCTGCATTTGCGCCATCCCTTTTCGAATGTCATCGAAAAAATTGATCGCGTCCTCTCTTCTTACATACCGCAATAATAATAACTCGGCTACAGCGCGAGGAGTTTAATCCGTGCATGCCCGCGGCTGTGCGTGTGTGTGTGCGCACGCGTTTAATTCACACTTTATACCTGCAAATTAATCGTCGACGCACGCATTATGAGAAACGGTGGCGCGTTACGATTTATTTTCGTACAGTACGCGTCGTGCGCTGCAAGGATAACGGCGTAACCACTGAAAGCATATAAGCCCGTCGCGGTTCGCGCCAAAGAAGGCAAAATTCGGAAAAGATCGTGTACAGTGCGTATACATGTCGCGAGCGATCGAGCGATGCGAGGTGGAATTATACCGCGAGGTGAAACGAAAATAAAAATAAGAATGCGAGTTCCGCAATCCAGTCGGGCGGTATATAATGTTCCTCTCCGTTTCTCGCGACACATGCACACACTTCACACGCGCGCTAAATTAATAATTTCATCTCGAGCACCGGCCACCACCAGTAGCCGCAAAGAAATCCAAGTCGATCCGTTCTTGTATATATATATATATACCGAGACACACGCAGAGGCGGTAGCAGCAGCAGCAGCAGAGGCCGACAAACGTATATAATGAGCGAACAGGAGGAAGGGAAATAAATAAAGTCCTAATAGGCCGTTGCACAAGCGCTCTCGCTCCTATATATATATATATATATGTGCACCTCCTATATACAAGAGAGGAAAACGCGCAAACAGAATCAATTACTCGTCGTCTCGCGCGCGCGGCACACATAGCACTTGCGAACGCACACGCACACACACGTAGTCGCGCGCGGTGCGAAAGTCTTATTTTCTCTCGCCATACAGTTTGAGGTCGTCGATACACACGCGCGTATATGTGTATATATATATATATATGATGTACCAGGAATTCACGCGCGCCTGTGCCATACATTGGCATGCAGTGCGCGCGGCGAAAAGAGGAGCGCGTATACAAAAGCTAAGTCTCGTGAATTTCGACGCTCAACAAATCCAAGAAGAACGAGTGGCGAGACAGAGGGGGAGAGCGAGAGAGAGAGAGAGAGAGAGACCCGCACGACGACCTACATTTCACGCGATTTTTCCTCCTCTTCGTTTTCACCGCGCGCGGCGACAACTACAACTATACGTAGGGAGAAGCTAAGCGATATACCTAAGCGAGGGAGAGCGAGAGAGGCGCAAAGTCTAGGCAAAGTGAGGCGCGAGACCTCGTCAAAGCTGCTGCTGCTGCCGCTGATGTTTCTTTCCCTACAGCCCCGGACACGAGGCCGTAGCGGTACGTCTGCGCGAGCCAAAAGAAAATAAAGCCAGTTCTTCTGGCGCGCGCGTGCGTGTGTGGGTGTGTGTGTGTGTGTGCGTTGCAGGGGAAGAAGCCGTCGAGAGCATCGACTTTTATGTCTCGTGATTATCGTTCCCTCTGGCCCTCGTATGCGTACATATAGGGAGGGTGGAAAAATGCGGAGCTGCGACGGATACCGTGGATTTTCCTTTTATTCGGTCGCTCTTCCTGCTTGGGCGCGCGCGCGATGCGTCGGAGCGAAACTTCAATGGAACTCTTATATAGGTATTGTATACCGCATATGTGTACGAAGGCGCGAGAGGGCTGCCTTTGGTTTTGCGTTAGTTTTGAGATATTTCGGGTAGCGCGCGTCGACGCCTCGAGGAATTGTCGAGTTATTTATTGGGGAGGTGACGGCTCGAACGAGGAGTGCGCGCGTCTTTTCTTTGACTGATTCGGACGCTTTCGGGGAAGATGAATCGGGATCTGTGTGTGTGTGTGTGTGTGTGTCTATTTGGAGTTTCGATCTATTTTTCGGGCTTTTCGACGTCAATAGTTTTTTTTTATACTTCTTATGAGCTGATTAAGGAATTGTTTTTAGAATTCTCTCTGACGAATATTATACTGCATATATGGAATCATCGCAAGTGTGCGTATAGTTCGCTATAGTTTATAGAATAACTTTTACGTTTACAAATACGACAAATTCATCTTTTGCGAAAAGATGAAATTCCTGGTAAATTTAAAAAAACCTTTATAAACCAATAAAACCTATACAATTTCTATCGTTCGTTAATATGCTAGCCTTACGAATGGCAAACGTTTTAAAAACGTTAGAGTTAATATTCACGTAGTATTAACTTCTACCCTTATGATTAGTACGTAGAGAAAACAGGCAAATACAGCCAGACACTGATTTCAATCTTTTGTTTTTTTTTAACTTCTCATTACCCAAAGAAGTCAATTTTTTTGTAATTTCAATATTTTTAACGACATCGATTTCTTGTATAAGTTGACTTGAAATATATTTTATTTTATTTCGACTACCTAGCAATCAATTTTTGATTTATTATATTTTCAATCTACACATTTTTTCGATATTTCTAGCAATAAGAATAAAAATACTTCAACATTAACAATAAGAACAATAATAATAATATATAAGAATGTATTTATACAGTTTTCTGAAAAACAAAACCAGAAGTAGAATTTGACATACTAGACATTGCTAGAAACATTTTTCTATTTAATAAATTATTAATTTTTCACTGTTTATTGCTGGATAACATATATGTTATTTTGAATAATAAAATTTAATCTCTTGAAAAGAAATAAATATATAGAGAATGAATTTAGATATTTCTCAAAATTAGCAAATTGTCCTTTAAAATAATATTGTAATAGTATCTAATCTGTCGTATCACTTAACGAAAAGTTCAACTAAAATGCCACGTTTCATTTATCCCATGGTATATCCCATTAAATGTTTAATAACTGCCAATATTAGTAATAAAGCAATCAAAATGAATTTACGGGTCCCGACTAAGTGTTACACGGCTAAAAACAGAACTGTAATTTATGGTACGACGAGACATGAATTTCGTTATTGTTTTAATAAAAGATTATAACACCTATTATAACGGGGCCATCAAAAGATTCTTCTCGCTAATATAATAACGTTTTATTACATATCGTTAAAAGGTATTTCAATCGTTCGGCAGTTTTTTTCACGCCTAGCAGCATTAATCTCGAAACAAAATGAAACGACATTGAAATCCCATATAATTCGTTTAGCATCGGCCCCGCGTATTTCGTTATTAAATCTTTCACGCCTGCGCACAAGCCGATAATAATTACCAAGCCCGTACCGCAAAAGCATAACTCGTTTTGCATCTTACACGCAATCAATGCATTACCAGTAATTAAAAATATCCATGCGTGCAGCGATTACACTTGAGGTACGAGGGACGTATACAATACAAACACATTTTACGGTAAATCCCTGGCATTCGCACTGAGCTGTTCATTATATACTTGCGGACATTCCTCTTCTGAGAGCTGCAGCACTTTGCTAAAAGCAATCGTAAAAGCGCACAAAGCGCGAGCTTCAGTCTTAGCACAAAGGTTCAGCCGCGCGAGCGCTCGCCGTGCACTTCGCCTTCCTCTATATGTATATACATATGTATATGCATACAAGCGTATGTATATACGTTATCGTTTAGGTACAATTAGACGGCGACCGTCAAAAAGGCAAAGAATCTTTCAAGTCGGTGCACGCACGCGTAGCGGACAAAAAAAATGTTAAAAGCGAGCGAGAAGTACAAATATCTTTTTCTAAAAGTGTGCACGTAATGCGCTTCCATATTGTGTAGAAGCTTACATATCATCCGGTGGGAGTAAGAAGTGGCTATCTCAGGTTGAGCAGTGAAGAACATGCCATCTCGACCGAACGGTGAGAAACATAAAATAATTATAATTATTTTATTCTTTGATTAATCTATTAGTTTCTTTTCCATATTTCTACCACTGATGACTGATTTGTAGATTTTTTTTAGTTCTGCTAAATGCAATTTCGATTTTAAATCGATTAAGTTATAAAGCTTATGTATAAATAATGCCAATTTAATAAAAAAGTTCGGCAATAGTCGCTTAGAAAGTTTTGCATAGTCAGCTGAAACTCTGTGTAATTTTTATCAGCTGTTTATATCAGTTTGCGACAGCTAATATATAGTTTTTCTGATTCAACGATCTTTTTTCAGAAGAACAAGCTGATCTGTAATGGGCGCGTGATGTACTGGGTAATTGAAAAGTATCTCGCAACTTCACCATTGCTCGTACAGATTGAAAGTACACGCACTTTCTTACTTTCCTGGAAATAAGCTCCGCCGGTTCAATTGACTTCAGCGAATTGTTTCTGATCGTACGAAGCCTGTATATAGGTGTATACATATATATATATATAAAGCGAGCTTCTAAGCCAAAGCCATTGAAAGTTAGGGCGACGTTTCCAGTCTGCGCACTCCTCGAATTTTAATTCCGCCAGCTAACATCCAATCGGTCGTGAATCATTCAGCGAGTCGTCGAGAAGAGATTCGCAGATCGATCCCAATCATCGTCGCAATTCTAAAACTCTCGCAAACGCCATGCATTCCATTGAATGCGTATATATCAGTGTAGGTACGACGTCAGCTGGCTGCAGCATCGACAGCTCGTGAAACGTTTCTCGAATCGGCGATATTCTCTCTCTCGGCCGCGTCGAACAGCCTCTGGCTCGTTCCTTCAGCAGCATCTCTGGGCGCGTGCGAGCGTCCCCGCGCACCTATTGTACCACAGGGCCTGTATATATACGAGGCTAACGATCGGTCGCGTGCACGAAGTACGGGGCAGCTCGCGTGCGCGGAAAGGCCGAACGTTGCGAGAGGACAAAAGACGCCGGGGTTCCCGAGTCCCCCCGGCATGTATGGGTACGCCTCGTAGCCGAAAGAGAGCGGAAAACACACGCATATAGCCGAGAGCGCGAGGGACAGAGAAAGCCTGGCCACATACATCTGGCGTTTTTATTTACGTCGGCCTGTGTGCGTTTCTGCGTGTGCGTGTGTTTGTATACGCGAGAGCTGCCAGCTGACAAAGTACGAAACAAGGACGACCTAATGGTAAGTAGACGAGGAAAGGATGTAGTGTGTGTGTGTGTGTGTGTTGCGAGGCAACGCGGGGGAAAAATGCGGAGAAAATAATGGTGCGCGTTAAAAAATACCGAGAAAGAGAGAAAGAGAGAGAGGGAGACGTTAGGCATGCGGTGCGCGCAAATTAGATGTTCGAGAATTCCTAATTAATAATTGCTCGTGCAATGCCGATGCGGCCGCCACGCGTACAAATCGTCCATGTAATCTTTATCCTGGACAAAAATGTCGGTACTTACCCACAACTCGAACGACGGCGTAACCGACGCGGACGCGCGCGCGCGAGAATGTCCACAAATTGAAACTTTTCTTATTATCGCATTTCAGCGCGGCCAATTGAAAAGGCCGGCTCTCGCAGCACCAGTTGGGGAAGAAAAATAATTGACTTGTATATAACAGGAGTGCTATACGGGCGGCGGAGCGCGAGAATCGTGTACACGCGAAATTTAACTTAGCGAAAATGTAATTGGGAAACAGGGGAGTTTCGTAAGTACTTTGTTGGGGAACATGGCCGACCGTATACTCGATTGTCCGTTACCACTCGGTGGCCGACTGACGTCTCTTACTACTTGTGTGCGCGTGTGCTATTCGAGCCGCCGCCGTTGTCGCCCGCTTTCACGATTATTTCTCTTCGGTGCATCATTAGCGCCAACTTTGTTAAACGCTCGAACGCTGCTGCTGTACGCGCAATTTGAGAATGTGAACAAGCGTTAAAGAACGCGAGATATGGTTAATCATTAGTTGGAATCTTTGAACCTTATTTCCGATGGTCATACGGGCAATTTGCAGTAAAAATTTACAAACTTATACTCGCCGAGTACACGATGGAATTAATTGTGAAATTCGTTACTCTTTTTCAGTTAATACGATCATATGGGTTCACGGAGATCCAACCTTTCAATTAAGTAGTTCGGTTCCCGCGAGCGTCGTCCTTTATTACATTTAGCGCTCACGTGGCGGCGACGGCCCACTACCTGCATGGCTCCAAGCGCGCAACCTAATTATTCAACTTTTGCGTTTTATCCTTTCCTTTTGTGCAGCGACGGCTGCGCGACATTTTCAGTATATATATGTATTATGATATCCCGTGAACGATGCTCGGCATTACGATTAATTTCTTAGTATTTGTTCACCATAAGTCTGAGTGGCTTTTGCAGACGAGATATCGTGTTTGAGGAATTCTGATGAACTATTATTATCTTATACGTACTTGTAGTATTAGCTGGATGAATTATTAGCAAGAATCTAGTGCGGGAAATTAAATCGTATACTCGTATTTCTAAAGCCTCAACAATCTTGTCTCACGGGAAACTTGGATAAACTTTAGCTGTATTATGGCTTATCGCACTATTGTGTTCTTTTCAGAATTAGGATAATAAAAAAAGTTACATCTCTATATATATATTTCTCACCAAGAGATTTATGCCTGGTTTAGGCAATAAAAATTCATGCTTAAATTTGCTTCTTAACTTTGAAAATAAATCGTGTATGTAACTACCGCAGATTTTTTTTACAAAAATTGTATTTCTCATAATCATACGCCCTAAGTTAGTATCTGTAAGTATATGTATATTAATTTTGATAATAAAATAGTTAAGGACGCATTGACTTCGTTCGATAAACTTGTCAATGAACTCATTACGCACTCTCAAGGGTACTAATATTATCGGCTGGAAATGTTTGCTTTACAATTGACGATATAGATTGCTACCAATGGTAATTTATCAACAAAGACCAAAGAGAACGGCAGCTTCTCCATAAAGTTTTCCGCGCGAGGAAAAACGAGAAGCTATAAGACAATAGAAGGAGAAAAGAGAAAATCAGAGTGCTATATCAGAAATATATACATTCGGTTAGGCGATACCGAGTGCCGGGGCGAGGCTACGGGAACAAAGGAAAGGAGGCAAGCGAGAGATAGGCAAAGATATAGATACGCGATAAAATACGTAGGGGAGAGGAGAGACCTCGCGACTATGACACTTGTAGTGCGTTGGCGCGCGCGCGCGCACGCGACCGGTACACACGCCGTATACACTTTGCTGTCGGCTCTCCAGGGATCTCCTCGAGGACTGGACAGGCCCAAGAGTCTACAAGAGAGACGCCCCAACAGCTCGCCCAACCCCTGCAAACACGCGCACCCGCAGAGACACTCGCGCGCTCGTGGAAACCGCCAGAAGCGAGCCACTGACTGTATATATATATATATATATATATATAGACGCGGCGGAGATCGCGCAGGAGGCGAGCGTTTTTAATCTCTCGAGAGGCCCAAGTCACGGGGGCGCGCAACGTGCCGCTGGGAAATAAAGAAGAAAAGGACGAGTATAGAGAGAGAGAGAGAGAAAGATATAATGCCGTGTACAGCAGTCGAAGTTTGTAAATGTACAATATCAAATTCTCAAAAATCAGTCTCACCTATCTGTTAGTCGATGTAGAGTAAAAAGTAAAAATAATGCTCATTCATACAGTCATGCAAGTAAATACATGCGTACAGGTTTAACTGTGAGGTATACGGGACGCTACAGAATGTAATTAACACTCGGCAAAGGTCCCATGGCATAAGTGTACGCACGTCGGTCTAAACTAAATAGGTGCAGCTCTCGCACTGCTGATTTGAACCCGCTGAGCGATGAACGACAGCGGATTTCGGCGGATTTCAGCAGGCAAGGAGTTCCATATAGGTGCGCGCTTTGGACCTAAAACGAACGCTCGCCAGTATCTATAGATACGCATCGATAGGAGGGCGAGAGTTCTTTTCGTGATCGTCCCTCCTCAAGCCCATCGCGTATCTCGGAGAGAATCCAGGAGTTCTACAGAACCTGGATTCTGCTTATCAACTCCTATGAGAGGTACACCCGGCAAAACCACAGAGCGGTAATCTACGTGGAAGGAACGGCAAGGCCTGAGCAAGCCTTTTGCGCAGAGAGTCGCGTTGCGCAGATCCAAGGCCAAGTCTGGTAAGTAAGAGTACGCGAGGAGATGGTACAGTGAGACCGGTACTCGGGTTACATGCCGGGACGCGAACCCCCAAAGAAATCCGGAACAAATCGATTATTATACCAGAAAAAATTACTTTGGTCTTTCCAACATTGAGCAGCAGAGCGACGCAGCCCGCTGAAGCCTCTCTACGAGTGACCAGAGAGCTAAGATAGATTACAAAAAAAACTTATTACGCAATAATTACACACATTTGTTAGGATTTCACTTAATATCCCATTGCACTTTTGAACAATTTTTTCTTTGTTTTGGTTTTGTTAATATAATTATATTATTATTATTATTATTATTATTATTATTATTATTATTCCTAATAGTCGTACCCTATGATATCACGGTATAGTTTGCAATAGGTGTTAAAAAAGTTAATATGTAAATGTATCAGTCGACGATTAATATTAAAAATTTAAAAACATTCACTTGCTCCATTCATACACACGCTCGATCATGATTATAAATGCACTCACACAATGGAAACGATTTATAGGAGCTGACAACACAAAATAAATTAACATGATGTATCGTACAAAAAAATTAAAAAATCACAGGTGCCGCAACTCACGAACAAGTTAGGTGTTTATTACGGACTGCCGTCTTGAATCTGCACAGACATGTTAAACTGCGCAGAGATTCTGAGAGAGAGAGAGAGAGAGAGAGAATTCTAAAGGTGCGCACATTGAACCTGTCGAGATCCTATATCCCAGTTCCAGTGCGCACTCTAGGTATCGAGAGTTCTTGTACACTACCCCCGGCGTAGTGCTTCGTTGGACTGGTGTGTGTTTCGAAAAATTCCGATAAATACGCATAGGCTCGTTCAAACGAAGGATTTTAGGCAAAAGAACTGCGGCAAAATACACCCTACGTGAATCAACACGCATAACCAGCCCAGTGGCTTTCTATAGGGAGTGATTCTATACGGAAAGAGAGAGAGATGGGGAGAGAGAGAGAGAGAAAAGAGATAGGAAGGAGAGAAAGGAAATTCTGTCGCGCGTTACCTAAGGGTGCTAAGCGAGCAGAATTTCACGATTTTTCCAACAGGGGTGAAATACGAGCGAGGGACTTTTTGCGGCCGAACGGACGCTCCTATCTTCCTCTCTCTCTCTCTCTCTCTCTCTCTCTCTCTCTTTTTTTTATTTCCCCTCGCCTCTACTTTTTTTTTTCAGCTGTTCGCCGGGCCGCCTCGCGCTCCCGCGCTGACCAAACGAAAATACGATTGCGCGCGAGCGTGAAGCGAATCTGGGATTAAAATTTTTCAATGTTTCGGCTGTGCTTTTTGAATGAATAGCCCTGGCGCTTGGCTGCAGATTGATTTCCTCGACTCTGACGAAAATACGCGCTCTGACTCTTCGTCATGATTTACCTCTTCTTTTTTTTGGGAGGGGGGGATGAGTGTTGGAATTTGACCTACGAATTAAGGTGGAAGTATGGACATATTGAGTGCATTTACATTTCGGCTTTTATACATTTGTTCGATTTGTTATTTGAATTGTGCGTAGCATAACACTATGCGTGGAAGCATAGAGAAAGAGTATTGCCGTTTAATGGGATTGGATATATGGCTGAATCAATTCAGTTAATTTGTGATTTATCCAAGCATTACTTTTTAGCTGTGTCATCTATTAATCAACACTATTTTTCACTTTTTTTACGCATTCCTTAGCTTAATATATTAGCGTTGTGGCATGATAAATGACTTGTCCTTGCGTGGGGTCCGTAATCTAAATCTAAGAAGAGCTATGATTCTCTTGAGAAAGACAAGAGTTCGTTGACTGTTACGTATAAACTATGGTGAAGTTTATTACAAATTTTTAACAATATAACAGATTTATTTTGTGTCTCTAGCTGTTTCTAATATTAAAAGTATATTTCAAAATAATAATCATTTATATTTTGAAGTTACTAAAAATTGATATTTTGCAACAGAATTTCCTTTACAGAAATTCAATGGATGTTGTAATTAAATTCGAAATAATTCATATTGAAAAAAAATATTTTTTTTTCACTTGCGCAAACAAGATTTGCAATCAAAATGAAGTATAATATAATGTACGCGAGTGTATTTTAAAGCATATTTAAGTATATTCTTATTTTACAGAAAGAAAAAAAAATTCTAAACAATTATTTTTAATCGACATTAGCAAATTTAATATCGATTTTTGATTATCTCAGCTTTTAAAAACTCTTCCACATCGTTATCGCATTGAATTTCATTCATTCGTTGAAGTATATATTTAATCATCCATCACTGTCGCAACGTATACAGTCCCATTGAAATCACAATTAAACTGGATTAACTAAAACACACGAGCAATAAAATCCGGCGTATAAAAGCCTTAGATAAAGCAGTGAACCACTTAAGGAATAAAAAGCTGCGTGCAGGCAGGAGCTGGGCAAAATTCGTTTATGGGGGATGAGCCAAGGCGATAAAGAAATGAAAGGCCGACCTTTCCGAGGTCCGCATATAATCGTTTTGGATTCATTTAAGCAAGGCGCTTCAGGGTAGAACGATTGCCGAGAGGGGGATAAAGCGAGACTCGGCACAGCCTCGCGCGCGAACTCTAAAAGTTTCGCCGGGCCTTTCCCCAATTTATGTCGGGGCCAGAAAGGGAAAAGAGAAATAGAAGAGGAATAAGATAACTGCGAGCTAGTCGGGCTACACACACGCGCGCGCGCGCACATAGACAGAGAGTGAGAGAGAGAGAGAGAGAGAAACGGCGGCTGTTAAACGTCCGGAAAACGACCCAAGCAGCATCAAAGATACGGAGCGAGATCGACCTATGGCGAGAGAGAGAGAGAGAGAGAGAGGCAAGAATGAGCAGTATATATATACGCGCCCGCGTCCTCCTCATCGCTTCCAGCCGGAAATAAGAGCGAAAATCTTGTTTTCCTTGCCCCGGCGGACGCGCGAAATATCCGCACCGATGAAAATAACTTATTCATTATACTTTCATCTCTCCGGCAGGCCGCATTGCCTTACGATCTATACGCTTATATGGAACGAGCGGTATTATCATACCTTTTCTCTCGCTTCCCGAGGCATAAATTAAAGGGTGAGAAAAGAGATATAGAGACGAGATGGGAGCGCTTTTGTGGCCGATGCGATATTTACGAGCTTTTGATCGAAGCTACGAGGGAAATGTTTGAGGGCCCCGAAAGAAAGAGAGAGTCTTGAGGAAATCTTGCCTGCGAGATGCGCCTGCCCCACGAGCCAAAGTGCTCCTTCACTTGATTAACTAGATCCTCGGCGTTGCCAAGTAACAAGAGAGAAAGAGAACGCGAGAGAGTCGAAAGAGCATATCAGCGTTATGGAAATAGCTTCGAGAGTTTCGACCTTAATATCTATCGGTGGAAGAGTCGCGCGCGCGCGCCCGAGCCTCAGTCAAGTTCAAAAGTTTCAATGAAAAGACAACGAGAGAAAGGCAATGAAATCTCTGGCATTAATATACCTTTTCTAGCCAGACTACGCGCGACTTAATCCCTCTTGCCTTCTCAGCGCTCTAACTTTTACACTTGGAATGTCGCGGCTGGAACTCAATAAGGCGCAACGTTGTCGACGCTCAATTTCAAGGTAAAAAAAGAGTTAAATATATATAGCGTATACCATTCTGCAATTGCGGCTGCGCGTTTGGCCCAAATCATCCTATACAACGTATTTATTCACGATCAATCGGGCATATAACTATTGATATTCGCAAAGAAGCCTCTTTATTCCGAAGCATCGGATCAGGTGCGGAGAAGCTCGCGAGGAGCCATCGAACAAAAATCAAACTCGAGAGGGATGAACGCAAAACTTGTGCGCGTTTTGTGACTCAGTGGGTCAGAAAAAAGCGATTTCCAGCGTGCACCAGCAGCTGTATACTCTCAGCTGTAACGGCGCGTGTGCTGCAGCAGTTCGCATGGAATTATTTGAAAATGTCCATCAAACCTCGCTAGATTCGCTCGTCTTTCCGCCGCTTCAACTGTACCGTATACGCGCCGTGCGGCATATTGATTTTAGGTCCCGGCGAATTAAGCAAGAGTGGATGATATCAATCAGGGGATATTCCCTGCGCTCGTGTAGTTTCAACGTTCGGCCAATTCCGTGACTCTCCCTTTTCTTTTTTTTCCCCCCCCCGTAAAACTCATTCCTTTAACGCAATTATAAGCGTACAGCAGCGCGAGATGGAGCGAAATTAAATTTCCGAGCTGGGAGACTTTGGGGGTGGACTACAGGCGTATATAATGAGCTTCGCTATGGTTCGTAAAAAATATGGTGAGATGAAATTTCGAAAGGAAGGAATCCCGGGTCGAGTGAAAAGGTGCGCGCGCGCAAACGCGAAGGTATAAAAAGTGAAATGAACTATTGGCGCCCGTGGCACGCGAGGGATGCAGTAACACACTGGCAGTCTACTAAAGTGAACGTAATGAAACCAACACTGCTAGTCGGGGTGGGTATTAAGACAATGTTGGCGTTATTACGACCCGGTCCCGACATTATCATGACAGTACTGACCCGGACACTGGCTTTACCAGTTTATAACGGAATTAAAAGCTGTTACACGCACACAAAAGCTCCCTTATTATAAATTCATTTGAATAATCATAAAGTTCAATAAACTTTTCAGAGCCCACAATTCGAGATATATTGTATTATATATGGCTTTCGAAACGAACTGTATTTGCTCATTGTGCCGTGTTTATTACACACTGTTATTCTACTGCGGACTAATTATAATTATTGCTTCAGCCTAATTAGATAATAATAATTACATGGCGCTTTCAAATTATATATTCGTATAATAATTCGGGTTAAGACGTTTTTTCTCAGAGAGTCAAAATGTAAAACATTTTAATAATAAACAATGTAAAATGATAATTCTAAAAGATCCAAGAAAATTATAAATGACTCGAGTAAATTGTTTTTAAAAAAGGGGAATTTAAAAAAGTGGATTACTCGATATCAATTGAATTGAATTGAAACGTGTCCTAGACAGTCTGATGGAACTTTTTTCTGCACCTTTCCAAAAGCCATAAAAAGACACAGCATTCAAAAATTTATGAACACCACGAGACCCTTCCTACGTAAGCAAAAGCAGACCACTTTTCTTACTTACTACTATGTTCCGTCAAGATAAGCTTCCCCTATCCCTATGTGCTTTTTCTAGTAATAATATAGTATGTGGGGTTTGAGCATTCCACTCAGCTGTTAAAACTCGGGTATTATAAACAAAAGTCTGTTTTTACGCAGCAAAATAGTCTTATTTAATACATCTCAATAATTATATTAATAAACAGTTAATTTAGTATATGCACTATTGTTACAGAAAACATTTATTTAATTATTTTTTAATTATTAAGCTGAACTAAAGGGATTTGGTTCGCAGCCACTGCGAATACATTTATTATATTGAAATTAATACAATAGAAAAGGCATTATCAGTGTCTTTTTAAAGGGTATGATTTGAAAGTCTTTGTAAAGCACGAGATCGATAATATCCGAAATAATTGAAAACACAGTTGTGAAATTGGTTATTGCGTACGTACATATAATACCTACAATAACCAATTGCGTTCGTTAAATCGCATTTTGCTAATTCCATTACTCAAAGATTAATTAATTCAGCATTTGATAAAGATGACACTTTCGAATCACATTTCTGTCGGGCCCGCGCCTGATTGGATAATGAAAAAGGTTTGACTAAATATTAGGAAAGCACGCGTGCAGTAATTGGAAATTTATACGCAGCAGCAGCAGCAGCAGCTGTTCACTCGACTAAACGGGTTATAGAATTTTCGATCAAGTAGATTTAGCGCGAAGCCATTGAACAATGCCGATGTAAATTCCGCTATCCCATGCAGGCAGGCTCCGATATACTTTAACATGACCCGACGATCTATTTGCCGGTCTATCGAGCGTCGCACGAGCCACCAACTATCTCTGCGCATACATTCATTCAAAAACATTGGTTAAGCTGTTTTATTGATGCGCGGGGGATTAAGCAGTTCATTGCGCCGCAAAACTTTACGACAATCGCGAGTCGAGAGTCCGCGCATTCTATCCGACGGTCCAAGTTACAACTATGGAAACTTGTGTGCGCTGGGGACGATTTGCATTTTGCGTAACTCACGCGATTATGCCCCGAGAAACGTGTTCGGAATTCAGTTGGCCGAAGAATTCGTCCGCCCCTAAAACTCCTAGCCGTCTACGTAAAAATATTTATACTTCTGACGCCCGCCGCCCGCGCTCAGACACCTACCTAATCGAAAATCCGAGGACTAATTTAAAACTTTTCCCTTTATTTAGGTACTTTCGGCCAAAGCTGTAAAACAAAGTTTTTTTATCACCTTTGAATTTTTTATAATTGTTTCAATGACCTGGAGAACCGGCCTCTATTACGCAAGATTGTCACGGAAGATTTCGTTCCGCAAAAAGGATTAATAATGTATTTGCTATTATAGAATATACGAATATTATAATATATAATTATTATAATTGTATTGGATAAATTTTGCAAACGAAATAACGGATGACTAAAATGTAACCTGCATGAAACATAGAATTTAATTATTACAGCAGTAATAATTATAGAAGATTTGACTATAAATGTAAAATTAAAATTTGATAAAATAAAATGAAAATTATACTGCAATGAGTTGAATGCATTATTTTTGTATAAACTCTTCGGCGAAGAGGAAAAATTTTCTATCTCAAATTTTCGTTTACAAAAGATTCTATCTCAAATATTTGGTTTGGTAAAGTATTTATTTGAAAGGAGTATCTTGGCGAGATCAGAATAAAAATACGAATAGTGCAAAGCCTACTTTGTTACTTAGAGTAAAAAAAAATTAAATTTAAAAAAAATTGACTCCCTGTAAGAAAGCTTCTATCTTGTGAACACGTTTTTTTTTCAGGGAAATCAATTCTTGTTCGCAAAGACTCCGAAGATTTTTTTGTTGTTTTTATCATGTAAGTGTAATTTGGATTCACAGCAAGGTTTTAATATAACATTTTTCATATAAAATTTGACAATCGTGCTATTTCTACAAACTTAAAGTTAAAAAAAAGTGAGTTTTACTAATTGATATTTTGGGATAGCACCTTTTGTCCCCTGAGCCGACTGTCGAGCAGAATATCGTTAAATTTTCAATGATCGCGTGGCAATAAGTAAACAGATAAATAAACAAAGAAACATAATATTATAACAAATTCATTGGGTCGCAGAAGAGAAAGAAATGTTAATTAATTAGATTAAATAATCGTGAATGTATACATAATTAGTGCTTGTGGTAAATTTATATATTGTTATGTGTAAAATAATGAACAAAGTATAAGTGAAATAATAAGTAACACAAAATATGTAAATTTCACACTTACGTGATAAAACGAATTAATTAGGTATCCATAAGTTTTGTAACTCACCTGAAACATAAATTAAATAAATTATAAATATATTTATTTATTTATTGTTATTATAAACGGGTTAAACACTTAAATACTAAAAACAGATACCGCTCATAAGACAATAAGGTGCCGTTTAATCACATCAAGCTATCTATGAATCAGAAACTATTATATCACGCGCTGTAAAGTGAATGTCCCAATTTCTACTCACTTAAGCTCTATTTCTACTCACATAGTCTTGCTTCTGTAACAGGTGTTGTATTTACTTCATAATTTTATAATTAGTTCTTTTTAATTGATTAAATATGTCTGCAAATATTTGAATGATTTAGAAATACGTTTGATATTTTTAATAACATAAAAAAGACTAAACGAGTAGAAATAGGGACGTGAGTAGAAATTGGGACATTCACCTTATGAAGTGAAAACAGATCTAATAACGTTGTCTATGATCACGTGATATGTAAAAAGATTAACAGTAGAATAAATACAAAATAAAAGAAACAATTGTGGAATATTTTGCGATAAATCTTTATTCATTTATAACAATTTTTTTTGTTCTACACACATATATACATATATACATATATATACAAACTTTATAATTGATTCGCACAGTTGAATTATGAAGTGCAGTGAGCTTTATTCCCGAATCAAAATAATAATACTAGCAGTCGAAAACTTCGGGAAAATTGCTGAATTATGTATAGCGAACGGCGAAATATCAATAAAACTTTTTACTATTTAATTAATCTCGGTACGTAAACTTTCATTACTTTACAAAAACTCGATGCATAATACTCACTTATCGTATAAACAAGTTCTGCGGTGTACAGTGTTTATCATAGAAACATATATATATTTATAAGTCTCGTAAGGGTATAGATGCGGAGGCGGAAAGTAGTAAAATATTTGAGTTTATAGGTGGCAGTAAATTCAGATTTGATAATGAAACTTAAAAGTTAAATTCAGCTGACCTCCGGAAGATTATTCGGAAAAACTGTTGCGACTCTCGGAATCGCGACTCTTTATACCGATTCTTCATTTTTCACCTATCATCGTAAAAGTTGCCTGGTCGCCTAGAGCAGAAAAATAAAACACGCGCAGAGAGGCTCCGCAGACCGCGCGCGGGTAACTTTGCTCCTTCTCCTCTCTCCTCCTGTTCCTTTTTTTTTTATTCCGCGCTCAAATAGTTTTCGCGAGTCGAGTAACCGTGAAAGTCCCCTAAAGTCGTCGCACTCGTCGCACGAGCAAAGTCGTATATGTGCACAGAAGCTTGGCGAAGGGAAAAAGATTAAGGGTTCTCCGCTCGAGCGCCACTTTATTTCGTACACGTCAACGTCTTGTCGCAGCGGCGATATATTTTAGACTCGGCTGGTGCATCGTCGGCCCCGCCGCGTTTCTTTCCCCTCGCGCCCAGCGCAGGGCCGCCTTTTCTCGCGCAGCTCCGGCACACGCGATGGCTTTTCCTCTTCTATTATATATCTTCTATTCTCTGTCTAGCTCGTCCGAGAAGTAGAGGGAATTCTACAGACCCGTCAGCTGTTTCGATTTCCTCTCCCCCTATATACATAGACATAGAGCTGCTTCTGTTAGCAGCACATCCTCTCCGGGGAAAAGAAAAAGGAGTAAAGGCCAATCTCTCGCGCCGCCCTCGAGCGCATCGCCGCTTCGAGAAAACCGTCTTCTCTCTCTCTCTCTCTCTCTCTCTCTCTCTCTGGCTTTGGTTAAACGCGGCAGCCTGCGGAATAACGGAAGCTCGGGCCGGGCCGCGGAGGTTGAAGACAGGGGTGCCTATGGCGCTCGGGGAAACGCCGAGCGAAAGCTACAGGGGCGGGGAGGAAGGAAAAAAAGAAGAAGGAAAGCTGCAGCCCGGTTTTCTATGGGTCGGTCGAGAGCGAGTGCAGCAGCTCGCGTAAAGCGTTCTCGCGCTAACTCTTGTGCTCGGGGCTCGAGCGGTCGGGCCGTGCCGGTTTCGCCTAAATAGTCGGCGCCGCGGAGAAAGCTCGCGAGAAACTCCTTTCGCGCTACTTCCAGGGAGCAGCCGCACTCTGCGCGCGGTCGAGAAAACGCTCTCGATAGCCTTCCCTTCCCTTCCTTCCTTCCTTCCTTCCTACTTTCCACCCTTTTCCAGCTCCTTTTCTTTCTCTCTTCCTATTTCACGCTGTACTCGCTCTATACGTGCTGCATTGTGCGCCCTTGGCCCCCCGCACGCGACTTTGTTCCCTACTAGGAGCCGCTTTAGTGAGTCCTTTTACTTCGAGAGTATATAGCTCGTCGCTACTCTCTCGTTATAAAACACTGCGCGAGCTCTATATCCAAGCTGTACGTGCACCGCCGATGGGATTCCCCGTTACCTCTAGGAAAAATCAATTTTCCGCTGCTTAATTACCATGGTGAGCAAGGTATGTTATCGTAGCGGTGAACGGCAAAAAGCTTCTCCTTTTTTTGTCAAACTTACCGTTGAAAATTCATGTATTATATATACAAGTTTGCTGATGAGCTTACTCGAGAAAGCGAGATCTTTTTATCTATATTATTTTGAAGCAACTCGTTTATATTAATTAATTGCAAACGATCAAGTTTTCTCGATGGTCCGTTTCATTTTATTGCTTTTAAAAACTGCGAGTATAACTTTTTCTGAAGCGTATCGGACTTCATTATACGAGTAAAAATTAATGTTACGTATATAGTATCGAAGCAGATGTAAGAATATTAGTTTGCACACGAGGCGAACCCCGGAAATGAACTTTATATTTCTTGTAGTACGAGTTATTACAACATTATTTATAGCGAAGTAAGTAAGGAGTTATGAAACTTTGAGATGATCTCGTTGAGAGAGCATTACGGGTATAGAAGGGAGCGGCTTAACTTGTATTGGAGACCAGCTTGTAAAAAGTGAATATCTTCATACCCGCGATACTTTCTTAATGCTGTCAATCGGGTGCACGAAACGTATACATATATATATATATAAAAAAACTCAAACTTTCGATAAAGTTTCAAATCAAAGGAGGAAATCGGATGAAATATTATCTGCAGGTTTTCGTACCGCTTTTCTTCATTTTCCAGGACTGTCGTTCAATTTTTCAATATTTATGCGCTTAAAAACTTATGAAACAAGAAGTGCGTATTTATTTTCATTTAAAATAGCCATAAGAGTAAGACGGTATATAGGAGGAGGAAATATAAAAAGTAACTCCATTCGTGTTCTGTCATATGCAATGTAATATCCATTGTTCCTGACTCGTTCTCTCCGTCGAAGCTGCGAAATCATAAAGGAAAATTTCAAATGATAAAACCTAAAGCAAGACGATCACTTCGGTACAGGTAAGAAAAATGACTTGCGTGCACGACGAACGTAAATATAGGTTTGATTGGGGCCGCTTTTTCTCTCTCTCTCTCTCTCTCCAGCACCGACGACGATCGATAAAAGGAGAAGGTCGCGAGGATGGGCAAATATAGAAGGTATCCTCGTGGACGGATGAGCAGAGAGGTGTGGTTGTCTGTGAATGGAAAGAGATAAAAGTTTATTGAACAAATGCACGCCGTTGGCGGGGAGATGGGAGCTCGCGTAGACGGCGGAGCGACAGCGGCTTGCGAGCGCGAACAAGACGCACATCTTCCTTCTTTGTCATTTCTAATACGAAAAAATAACTTATTACAACGTTCTTGATTGTTCAAATAAACAGTTTTAAGAGCTTGAGTTTTGTTTAAACTTGATTTTCGATTTATAATACTTATAAGAGAGTCGATTACATCCATAATTGTATATACTATACCGCTTATAAATAAGAAATAATTGTTATTTGTAATGTGAATGTCGAGCAATTGGTTCAAATAGCGAGTTGAGCTTTAAAGCTAGCGCGTCTCCACTTGAAAACTACCCACTTTCGGAGCGATACAGCAAAAAGTGCGCACGCAAACCGATATTCTGCATGTTCTCTCGGGCGCACAATTGATTCGCGTAATCGACAGGGAGCGATTTCTTTTCAGCAAAATATAATACGAGTGCAGGCCTCTTTTGTCTTCGGTCTAAGCCCCGCACGTTCTCCCCCGCACACACGTGCACGCAACGACGTACACACACATGTACGATAACTCGGCCCGGACGTTGCGGCAGTGGCACCAGTAGCAGCGTGTCGAGATCGTAATTGGCAGAGAAAAATGTATAAGCGCATCGAGGGACGCGTCCTGGTCCTCGTGCGCGCCTGTACATATAGTACGTCGCCAAAACGCAATAAAGTCCTTTATTTATCTTCCGGAGCGCCGCGTGTGTTCGGCCGGCCGGCGAATTTTACAAGCGTCCGCCATCCGCATAAAGACGCATGAGTATCATTCGCACGACTTTATACTCGTGATTGGTATATATATATATGTATGTATGGGACGATTCGTCGTCGAGGAAAAGCTATACCAGTTCGAGAAATAGCAATTTTGAAGCTGCAGCCGTTCGGCATGTAACACGGATCTTTAAAATGCATGCTTTATGCGAAAAAAATCCATCGGACTTTGTTTTAATTAAAACAGGTCGATATTATCAAATCGAGTCCAGACACACTTTGCAGCTTTTCTCAGAAACGGAAAAATCTATTTATTCGATGCGCGCGTTAGCTTCTTCATTATCGAGGAAACAAAAGTATTCCAAAAATATCTGCTTATTATTCCAGCATTGATAATTATAAATATACGTTTTCCCAGATTAAACCTCGAAGTAAATATAAAAATTGAACGCAGCAATCATTATACATGAAAAGAGCTTTGCGAGTTTTTGGGGAAAAAAAGGCGGGGGCGACTCGTATTCTGCGATGGAATGTTTTCAAAATAAATACGTAAAATAGTTGATCTGCAGGGCGCACATGATAGGCGGGTGATTTTTTTTTTGTTCGTTCTACCATATCAGCACGAAGTATTGTGTGCTCTATATAGGCCAGACTATGGTTTTAGCGCGAGAGAAAGACTCGCTAAATATTGGGGAATTGTCGAGCCAAAGCAAATTCTTGTTACTATAGCTGCCCTCCTCTCTCTCTCTCCGGTTTTCATATACAAACAACGGATTCGCAGTCCTCGGTCGCGGCTATTATGGCTTTTCAAAAGATTCCGCATTTCGATTCTGGCACACTGGCAAACCCCAGCCCTGTAAGCAATTCATTCCTATACATGCGCTATTGTGTTAATGTAAATGTAAAATGTAAAAGAAAAAAGAAAAAAAAATAGCAAAATGAATGGAAAATGAATGAAAGACACGCAAACTATTATTATTTCGGATTAAAAATACTTTGTGAAAACAAGTGGTTGGAATGGAGAAATGGCGGCAGCAGCCAGCCGAATTGAAAGTTAAATCCATTAGCGGCCAACTTTCGGCGCGATTCGATAAAAATTTCATTAATTCCATTTTAAAACATCATTCGTATGAAAGAGAAAAGTTGCGCGGGATACGGATTTGGGTATAATTTATAGAAGCGATCCGCCGCGAAGATCGCGCAATCATATTATGGGTGTGCAATTAAAACTTTTTCGTGACGAACGCCCATTATTCACTCGAAGCTGCACGGCTCTCTTTTGACAAATTTCCACATCGACAGAGCATTATAACGGAAGGGATATTCCAAGCACGATGTTCCGTTACTACCGCGCACCCTATCAAATTTTACGCCAATAAATACACGAAATAGGCACCGTTTATCCAAATAACGTAGCCGTCCTCGCAGAAAAAAAAAGAAAGCAGAGCTGCAGCGGCAGAAGCTGCGTTCAGCGGGAGAAGGATCGGCGCACTCGGCTTGTATCAGGCTTTTGACATGGAATCCACGGCGGTTCGCGCGCACGAGTACCTCGGCGGAAGAGCGTAATCACGCTCGCGGCCCCAGCCCGACTCTGCATAATACCCACCCCGGAGCGGCGGCCAAGTGCGCGCGCGAGCTCGCATTATGTTTTCGGCCGTCGGCGCGGCTCCGCTCGCATTTCCACGCGCGGACCGCCGGAACGACCGCATGCGCTCCTCTCTCGCTGGGGCAGGACGCGTCAAAGCCCACCGGGGACGGATCGACGCGCGAACACGTGCATACCGCGGCGTAATCGTACTCCTCGTCGCCGCGTTGCGAGAGAAAAAATGGAATTAACGCGCAGACGCGTCGAAATTGAAATCGCGCGATGCGATTACGCCGATGGCTCCGGATACGTTATGCGCATGGCCGTTTTGCTCGAGGCGTGTCCTTACTTCCTTCTTTTTTTGCCTTGATTTTTGCCATTTATATTCCCTGGGTGAAAATGCTGCTTGGAAAGACGTTGAATCGTATAAAAACAAGTGTAAAATTTTTACGCAACTAATGATGTTCGCAAATGTAATGATGTTTATAAAAAATAATACCAATTCACTTTTTAAAAATTTGGATATGCGCCTCTTTATGAAACGTTTACAATGGACCTGTACACTCCAAATGTAGGCTATCGTATAAAGTGAAAAGAAATGCTTTGAATTTTACATATTTGAATTGCGCTTTAAGTAAGTATAACCCAACTCTGTGTACTCAGCTGTATCATTACAGGCTTTTTTTTCTTTTTTTTTCTAAACTTGAAGTGTATTTTATTATTTTAGTATTAAACTCAAATATTTTAACGGCCATTCAATGGTCCTTTTGGACATTCACTGGTGTTTTGCAAATTCTGGATGTATTTATATTAAAGTTTGATTACTTTATTAATAAAAATAAATATTTTTATCGAATACTTCGAATCTTAACAATGAATACTTACATTCTCGTTTAATAATTAGGTTAGTATTGCGGAAAAAACAATTTATGAAGTGTCGAATTTCTTAAATGGTTTTTCCCTGGAAATTATAACCTAATCATAGCTCTGTTCTTAATTTGTACAAAAAGATTTACTGTGTAAATATTAATCTGTGATTATAGTAAAAAGTGTTGTTCCACTTTCTCGCAATTTTTTATAAGAGTTGTTCCAGTACCCTAATGTATTAAAATGTTTAATATACTTGTCTATAGACTATTATAAATGTATTGAATTAATCATGTTGTTTTTTATTATCTCACTTTTTTTACCGGGTTCCAATCTGTTGTTTTTCTCCATAATCCTCTTAATCTCTTTTCTTTTTCACTCCCTTTAAATACGGCATATAGCTCTATCTACGAAAAGATCTTCAGCTTTACATAAATACTGTTTTTTTTTCGTCGCACGTGATTCGTATCGATATAATGATTGAACCGTCAACCCTTCGGCGACATTACAATTCAGATATACCACTCCGATATAGTAAAATGCTTTTCTAAACGTACGGTTCATATAAATTCAAAAGTCCATTTCCATACATTTTTTTTCTATGACCTCATTCAACGCGAGAGCTTTTTTATCTTTTTCAAAACGCTTTTTTACAACAGACTGTCACAAGGGTTAGGCAAAATTTAAAATTGCTTTATTTCTCGCTCGAACTCTATACGAACAGAAACTATCTCGTCTTTTTTTAATACCTGTCTACGACAGTCTTATTCCGGCAAATCTAGCATTTACTTTTTTAAAAAATCTTTTTTTATCAGAATCCATTCATGCGGGTACCATATTAATACTGAAATATTTTTTACTTTTTTTTTACTGCAATTCTACTGCTGGCTGTATCTAGAAAGTTTAAAGAGTAAAAAACCAAAGTGATAAAAGTATTTTAGTTGAGAATAGATTTTATTTTATTTAAACTAAACATGTAATTATGAGTAAAATATTTTTATTCATAATTGCTCCTCATTAAAATTCCAAGGTAGAATTAATACCTTCTTTTAGAACATGATTTCCAATAAATTTAATTCCAATCTCGTTGGGATCAGCTCCTTGAGAATATATTTATTTTACTCTGAAAAATTCTTATAAGTATAGTGTTCATTTATCTTCAGAAGTATTTCAGGATTCTTGTCGGTGTTCTTTTTCATCTAAGTGCAATTTCATCCACAATTCTCTGCGGGTTATGGTTCAATTTTATGGAAACTAGAATGACATAATCATCACATCATTACCGAGATGGTGGCAAAGAGCTTTTCCCAAAAATTAATCTCTATCTGTTCAACGGTAGCACATGCTCTTAAAGTTGAAAAAAAACTTGTTCGCGAGATTAAACCTTGTTGATTAGAAAGTTTTAGACAGGCCTATTTTACTCCGAAGCGATGATATAAATGTGGGTCTTACACGAAATGTCATACTTGTTTAAAAAGAGTATATGCAAACGAGTTTTGGAGAACATATTTTACCGAAATTTCAGTATACAGTTAGTCAAACTGCAAGTAATAAAATTCTAGGCGAAATATATAGGTTTCATTATAATGCTGCGAAACAGTATATAGAAGCGATACACAGCGTGTCCATGGTTAACCTAATATCCCCTTAAACAGTGTTATTATTTCCGTACAAAGGAGATTATGTGCGCATAACACGAGTATTTACAATGCTAAAATGTTAATAAGTGCAGCAAACTCGGAGTTTAAAAGCTTTGAATAAATATAATCTTCGAACGAAAATGCAAAATAACTGGCATGCTCCGGCATATTAAAATATCACCTATATAGATACACATTTCCCAATAATGCAGCACGTGTAACCCATGCAAATGATATTATAAAAGATATAATCCTCGAGAGCTGGATAAAGATAAATTTCAAATGAGCTCAATCTATCAGAAAGCAGTAGGGTTCATATATATATATACACATAAATTCGGTTTTAATCGAGCTCCCCCAAATCTCACCTAACAGACTGTCCATTTATTTCCATTCGGCATAATTCGCGCGCGCGCTTTTTAATTGCAAAGCTCGTCGAGTCGCGCGCTCCGCAATCCCACACTCTAAAGCTCGAATTAAATATATAAAATCGAGCGCGCGTCAATTGTTATTATTATATACGCGAATCGAATATCTGACGGCCATTAATGACAAAAGCCGAATAATGAACTTGATGCGGATTAAATCTCCCGTATTTATGAAATAAAGGATAATTTGCGGCGTGTATACATATATACATATATACATTTATGCATGTATATAGCTAACTACAAGCGGACGATTCGAGCTATATCAATAATACAAGAGGAGATGAAGCCTCGGGCGAAAATTGGAGGTAGAAACTGTGTATTCCGAATTCCGATCGGAGCTGCTCTGGCGAGCGAGTCCTAATGAAAGGGCGCGAGCTGCTGCTGGTGGTGCAACAAAAAAAAAAAGTAAAGAACTGCCGGTCTATATAGGAGGGAAGGATGATATGAAAGGTCCGATAAAAATGAAATTTTAATTCGGCCTCATTCGAAATCAATATGTATAGGTAGAGCCGCGACGGACCGATCGTCTCGGCATCGCAGCTCGGCGGCTGATGGTCCGGGGCCACACGTGCACTCTTCGGCTCTTGCGCGGTATGTGTGTGTCCGCGTTACGTCTGCCAAGGGTCCGCTCAGCGAACGAATGAAAAAGCATGCCCCAAAGGCTCGTACTATAGCCTCTCTCTCTCTCAGTCTCTCTCTTCCTACAACACGTAGTCGTAACCTACATATATCCATCCCGAGGGGATTTTTCTCTCTGTCCTTTCCTCGCCCCCGCCGTCGCCGCAGAGCCGAAAACGGAAGAAAGCACATCTCAATGTCTCGGGCTCTTGCAGCGGGGGAAAAAAAGAGAGAAGAGAAGAGGCCGTCGGCGAGAGCGTTTTCCCTGTCCAAAGCTGCTGTTGCTGCTGTTGCTGCTGTTGCTGCTGCTCTCTCTCTCTCTCTCTCTCTCTCTCTCTTATTGATTTCGCTCCGCTCGCCCGCTACATTTACATTTTTTTGTTTGCCTTTCCGCTGGTTTAGCGCGCGTTAAGATATACCTGGAACGTTTGGAAATCTCTTATGTGGGACATCGTTTCATCTTTTATATTTTCAACTTATCGCATGTGTCTGTACCAGTAAACTTTTAATTCGTTGCTTTTGTTTTGTAGCTCCAATGATCCCCCATCCGTATAGTCATCACTTATTATCTTCTCCTTGTGTCAAATCGAAAGACCATCCGAAAAACCATACGCAAAATAAATTATTATTATTTTTTACACAAATTCTTCTCCATAGAAGATAATTGATATAGTTCATTCGTATTCTATGCATATCTTATGTAAATATTTTGAAATTTCAAAACTATCGATACCTGATCAGTTGCGTCAATAGCACATATATTTATCAGTGTAGATGACGAACGTTTCGTTGTCCAATATAATTTAGATGACATCATTCGCTTTCGTTTATCGAGTATCGAATTAAAGTGGCGTCCCTTGTAGGATCACTGATGACTCTTGTTGATTCGCTACTGCCGTGTAGTATTTATTGCGCATATTGTGAACGATCCCAAAGTGACACTCGTGGATGCACACACACACACATATATATATAGAATTTTATGGCAGCCATGACAGTCCGTTACCCTTGACAATGACATTATAGAGTTACGTTACTACCCCCTATGTGTTTCTATATCGATTACACGCGAAAATTTGGATATTTATTTGTATACCGTTTATGAGCAACAAGTGTTGAATACATAGCGGTTAAACCTACTTTATTATAGCTTTCGTTAATGTACAAATAGAGGAGAATAGCCGCGTATTGAAAAGACTTTATTGAAGGTAATGGCTTACTAAACTTGTCTGCATCTACTTACGCCGAGTATAACGGTGAATGAATTTCATTGGCTTTTTTTTTAGCTGGGCAAAGTTGAAAAAAACTATTAAAAACTAATGTTCCACTAAACTTGTCTGCATCTACTTATGCTAACTGAGTACGCTGAATAAATTTCGTAGAGCTTTTTTTAACTTTAGTCAGGACATATCTAATTTTTATTTTATTCAATTATTTTCTTTCAGTTCTAAATTGCGCTACTTATAATTTCAATGAGGAAAAAAATAAAAAATCTATAGTGCATTTTACAAAATATGTTTCTGCATTAAAATTATTGTATTTATTATACATTTAACTCTAATATAATCTATTCATTGTTAAAAATATACTGTTTTTTTTTTGTAAAATTATTCGAATGATAAATAAGTTTTTCAATCTTTCTACGCAGCTTTTGTATGAAATTTACAATATACATATGCAACAATAAATTTTGCTTGCTAAATTATAGAAAAAAAAATGTGTGTGTGTACCTATTTGTTTTTTGTATAAGAATGAAAAAGAAAATTATTGATTAAAACTAATCGAATTTTCAACTGTGATGATAAATTTAAATCAAGTATCAATAGATAATTTATTTTTCTGCGAAACGAAGCTTGAAAAACTGTCCGCACATTAATAAGCTAAAGAATCGCTGAGAGCTACATGCACAAGTCAATCAGCAGAAACACGAGAGCATGATAAATCCCGCTATAAGTAATAGCTGCACACGCGCCTCCCCTGAAATCCACCGGGAATATTCCTACAACTATTTCCCACTATAGCTTTTATTCAGATATATTTATATCTCTTATAGCGAGCGAAGAATTCTTACATAGTCCACGCGCTAAAACATACAGGGGATCTCCCATTACAATAATTGTGAGTGTGTGTGGTTACCTTGGTCTAAAATTAATGAAATTCCATTAGTGTTTTCTTTTTCGTATATATAGGAGCGGCGTAAATGTCCCTCATGCATTATTTAAGCCCGAGTGTGGAAAACAAAAGCCTTCGGTACATGAATAAGCGAAGAGCGAAATTATTCTCAATTCGAGAAACTCGACGGCGGCGCTGCGCTCGTCGTTCGCACTATTCTTATACGGCAAAAATTAACTTAGTTTGCAAAAGTGAGAGACGAGGGACAGAGAGAGAGAGAGAGAGAGAGAGAGAGAGAGAGAGAGAGGGTAGAACAGAGGTAAGAGTAAGATTTAGGGGAGCGAGCAGTTTTATGTATGACCTAGTCTACCAGTCTCTCTCTCTTTCTTTCTCTTATGCGCGCCTTTGTCGGTCGAAGCCTGGATGCAGCGGCAACACGGCAGCATAAGCAGCATCTCGCAGGGAAAGAAAGATCAAAAAGCTCTTGTATACAACACGGCAATGCATATTTCGAAGGGCGCACCGACGAAACTCTAAGCAGCAGTCTAGTCGTCTCCATCTTCAACATTTATAGCGGTTGCGGCTGGCAGAAGCGGTTGCAGCAGTTTGATGTGCTCCGTCGTGCGTCGTAATAATCGGGTGCGCGCATTTCCATAATTCGAGTAGTCGTTGCGTCGCTCGGCTCTCTCCTCGCCTCACCCTATATGCAGACGCTGCACCCAAAGTGTAGAAAGAGGAAGAGAGAGAGAGAGAGAGAGGGAGAGAGGTTGCACACGCGGCGCATTGGATAATTGTCCCGACCCATTTTCGAACGGGAATATGCATGCATGTATATGTACACGAGGAGTCGGTGCAACAGCAGCCCGAGATAGAGAGAAAGAGAGAAAGGAGAAGAGGGAGTTTTGTTGAAAGAGTAAACGGGGAAGCGAGGCCGACTATACAGGGTGCCTGGGAAAACAAGGATGCAAAGCGAGAAACATCCAACTCTCGCGAACTTGCCGTCGCCGCCACTACTCCCAATGTCAATTTTGCAAGTGCGTACCCGCTTCTCTCTCTCTCTCTCTCACTCAACTCCTTGTCTTCTCTAGTCTTGACGGACCAAGTTTTCGCCCTGGCCCGCACGTGTTTGTGTGGACTTCTCGCCGCGTTCTCGTATCTATTAATCTAGGGGATCGTACTAATATTTGGTTAAGCGCGATATCAGATATGTATAATGCAACGATGGCTCGGACGACGAGTGCGACGTGGCTCGCTGCTGTGTTCCGCACTGGAAAAAAATAGGGGGGGGGAGGGAAGCGACGTGCCTCGGTCCGCCGTCTTTTTCTCTTTCATTATTTAGAGTATTTCGGGATTTGGGTTGGCCGCGCTTCGCGGCCTTCCTTACCACACCGCGAATTATCGCTTTCTGCTCTCTCTCTCTCTCTCTCACTTTCTCTCTTTCTCCGCAGGGTATAATGTGCACGAGGCTATGCCGTTTGTGATTGCGCGCAGTCTTCGCCCACTTGTCGGTTTAGGAAATACCCGCGTGCTCCGATTACTGGCCTACATTCTCGCCGATACAATATTGACGAAATCTCGTGTATCGAGTCTTGTTGTACGAGTCGAGTGCCTTGTTAATTTTAACGATATAGTACGCGAGGATGCATAGTGAAACGGAAGATGCTTTTATATGTATATATATATGTATATACGTGCGCGAGTGTGTATACGTACGTAACGAGGTGATGGATGATGAGTTACAGAAATATATATACCAAAATGATGAGACTCGAGATTTTTGGAGTGTCTAGCGGATTTATTTTGTAAAAAATGGCGTCACTGCATCTTTTTGCGCGCATTACAGTGTGCAGCGGTGCAGAGCGGCGAGAGCAGCTGAAAAAGCTCGAGGAAAAGTTTTACTCTCCCTTCTTCCCCCGTAACGACAAGTCGAGTATGAGAACAAGTTTTATTTTTGCCAGACTTACTTTTTTAATGCCTGACGCGCGGATGGAAAAAATGATTCGAGTTGTAAATCACCGCGCGCCACGTATATATATGTGTATATATAATCCACCTTTATTTCTCATTCAAGCTATGCTAATGGAAACTGAAAATAATTGAAGAACCCGACCGTATATTTACTTCCTTTTGTCCTCAATTTTTAAAAGCTATATACAAAAACGTAATGCTTCAAAAATGTAAAACACGCACCGATTCCGACATGAAATTTCACTCGTTGCGTACTTCTTTTTTCTTGATCTTAATATTATTCATTCATAAAAAAAAAGCTGCTCGCTCATAACAAACTACATAACAACCGTACATACAGTTTTGTAGATTTCAACTTTTCAAAAAAAAGTACAAAAGAGTAAAGGTTACCGCGTATATGGATTGTGCACGCGGAGGGGAATGGGTTCGATAGCTTATCCTCGAAACGATTATCGTAAAGAATATGGGACTGCGCGCATCGGGAACAGGCGTATGCGCGCACAATTTCCCAAAACTGTCAATATTTCTCAGCGCACATCGCAGAGAAGACCATTAGAGCCCGATTCGCTTTAAAAAAAAACAGAAAGAGAAAAGAGAGAAAAGAGAGAAAAGAGAGAGAGCAAGTGCACCGTCGATACACGCGTCCCCAAGCTCCAATGCGCGCTCACACACACAGATGAAAAAGAATTTCCTTTGCCGACAGGGAATACTTGCACGGTCATGGGACGCTCGCAGGCTATGTGTAGCGTATAAGCATAACTATTTCTCTCTGTGATGCTTCCGGGGAGAGGGAGAAAATGATAGCACGTCGGGCGCACTGGCTATCGCCTGTATCCTCTGCTCTGCCACCTTATGCGTGTACACGGTATAGGTACGGGCGTGTATGCAGAGGAGTGTATCGCTTCATGAAAAATTCGACAACGGGATGTATCGCTTATAGGTCCGTTCGCTACGGCCAGACTGAAAGGACACGTATATATACGTATACACTTGATATAGGGGAGGGATTTCCCGCTCGAGTGGCGGTCGCGTGTACAGTGCCGTTGCAGGTAGCTTCGCTCGCTTTCTTTTCCCGTCAGCTATTTGTAGTCATTTACGTGGACACCGTCTTTATGGATCGCGTGGGTGTGTATCGAGACCCGACGTAAATATATTATCCATGAGTATGCGCACGCGCGCGTTACATGCTAGTTATAACTATAGCCCGGCTGAAATATGTATCGCTCGGGAAGATGAATACCAAACCTTTTTACCAAAATGACGCTTATATCGGCATCGAGGCCCTTCCGCGTTACTGCGGGTAAACATCGCTTGAAAATTACCTTCGTGATTTATCTGCCATTTCTAGTGACTGACGGAGTAACATTTTCGTTTAACGTATCTTGTTGGAGAACTGCAGGTATTAAAAGTAGTTATTTAAAAATAGTTACACGCATGACTATTCAAATACACCAGTGATGTGTATGACTTCGCTCAAAGTCAATGCACATAGGTTATACATATATACATATACATTCATAAAATCTGTTGCCTAGTTTGAAACACGCCAATCTAAACTATATATTTAGAAGAGTACTACGATACTGACGCTTGATGAGCTTTTGGAAAGTGGCCATTGGGTCGGAAAGCGCGTGTAGTATACAACACAGCACGACTGCACAAGTCAATAAATATACAAACGAAATTATCCATCGAGATTAACAAGCCGTGAGAATAGGCCAACAAACTTTACGCCCCTCGTCTGATTGTGCTGCTCTGATCTCTCTCTCTCTCTCTCTCTCTCTCTCTCGTATCAGCTATGTATGCGTGTTTGCAGTTTACGCGCTTCGTCGCGAATAAAGCTGGAGCCGGAGAGAGAGAGAGAGAGAGAGAGAGAGCAAGAGAGAGAAAGAGAAACGAGCTGCAGTAGCTCTGGGCCGATATCCTGCACGTGGAACTGCCTCGGCGCGTACTTCCACGAGAGCGAGCGAGCGAGCGGAGAGGAAGAGAGGCTGTTAGAAACGGGAAGAACACAGAGACGTGTTTGCCGTAATTGCCGGTAATAGACAATCGCTCCTCTCACGCGTGTGCAGTGTAGTAGGAGCAGTGGAGGTCACGCCGACTATTCCTCTCTCTCTCTCTCTCTCTCTCTCTCTCTCTCTCTCTCTCTATCTCCCTCCCGCCGCCGTCGCCGCCGCTACGTAGAATATCGATGAAAGGAGATCTCCGCGCGCCGCTCTGTACCTGAGTTTTACTATTGCTGCTACTAGGGATTTCTCTCTCGCTCTAGCGAAGAGAGAGAGAGAGAGAGAGAGAGAGAGAGAGAGAAAGAGTACTTTTTAAGGTGCTCGTTTGTATTGCCCTGGAAAAAAAGACCGCGAGAGAGAGAGAGAGAGAGGTGTGCCTGTGCAATTTAGCCCCAAGGCACACGGATTCGTTTTTCCATGAGCGCTCGACTCTGTCGACGCCGCCGACGCCGTTGCCGTCGCTCTCCGTGCCATCGCCTCGGGCGTCCAATTTTTTTTCCTCTCCTTCGCTTCTCCTGGCTGCTGCTGCTGCTGCTGCTCGCGCTCTCACGAGGGAGACAGACAGAGAGAGAGATATACAGAGATTTTTCACGAAGGATGCGCGCACACTGATTTTGCAGAACGAGGTAGCTGTATATGTGTACGTGGTTCGAAAGAGGTCCGAATGTGGACTTTTTTATATATTATACCAGGAAACACTTATCATTGTTCGATTTTTTTTTCCTGCTTTTTTTCTACAATAGATGTAGGACTTGGATTTTACAGGAGCATATTCCAGAGAACTGCGTTGAAAATTGAAATAGTTGCATTTTTCGAGGTAGAGTTAGGTCTGATGGTTTTTTTTTTTTTTTTTTCATTTTCCTTGATCCACGAGTATAGTCGGGGGTATAAGGCTCGAGATGCAGCTGCACTTTCCAGAGAATATAATTTTAGGGAAAATGAGCTTAACGTCTTCTAAGACAAATCATTTAAATTTAACGCGCGCTTCGCAAGAAGGAACATCAGCTGCAGCGAATTTGGCCAATTTGGGAAAACCATATAAAACTTTGCACTTACGTCATTTTTCAAATTCATATCTCGCCTTTTCTCGTGTCTACTTAAGCGCGATGATATTACATGCATTATCTCTTATGCACCGAGCAAAAAGTCGCATGTGTTTCTTTTGTGCACACGCGTTTTATTTACTTTCAAAGTAATAATAAGTTTCGTGAAAGCGTGATATATGTATGCACACGCTGAATATGTGTCTTACATGGTTCTTTACTGCTACGCTGCAGTCACTCTTTTATTGTCTCTATGTCAAGATAAAATATATTTTCAGGTAATCTAAATCATCAAAATTGTACTCAATGAGAAATATGAACTTATTGATCTACTTCGCTGTATGAGATTAATATGGTTTCAAGCGTTTCGTTTAAATTTCATAATGTTGTTACATTATTGTTATTGGTATTTTACGAGTTAATTTGCAATTCAAATACTTACAACAATAATGATTTTGATATTAATGTTGAATAATTATTCGAAAAGTTCATAAACGTAGAAATGGATAAAAAATATAAAATATAAAAAATTTAAGCATCTATTTGTCTTAATATAAAAGGATGAAATGTGATCAGGTTTCATGACAGTATCGCGTGATACTTCTATAGAATTTCGCATATATATATATAGATATATGTATATACGAAAATATAGGATGAAAAATGTATCTTTTACATTACTCTATAAATCATGAAAGTGTAGGTACGTTGATAGTTATACTAAAAATTTGATATTCATTTTAAAATATTAAAGAAAGCAACAGTGCAATTGATACATGTTGCAAGATACCTTATTTATATTTAGTCATTATTAAATTTGAAGGACAATAAAATCATAGGTTTTTAGCAATTTTTAAATATTTTCTCAATTAATTATTATTGAGTAATTATAATAAACACTAAGCAAACATGAAATTTTATTTAACAAATCTTCAGATTTCTAAAAAGTTTATAGCATTTTTCTCAGATAAAACTTTTTTAATTATGGTTTTAACTATACTATAATAGTTATTCTTTAATATTTACATAAGTTGATTCTTTACTATTATATCAAGTACGATGAAAGCATGATTTAGTCAAACTTTTATGTACGAGTAATTCGCTTATACTCTTATGATAGAATAAAAAAGTCAATTTTCTGGTGACGTTAGAATATTTCTGACGGCCGGAGTATTACCGAACTGAAAGATATCCTTCAATTTTAAGTAGAATCCATTGGTGACATTTGCAAGTGTTCTGTATGACGTTTTCCTTCTTTCAGTCGCCCTAACTACTCATAAAAATGACATATTTTGAAGTATGGTATTCACATGTTAAGCGAATAAACCTCCTATAATTTATTATTTTTAAAGTTTGAATTAAAAAAGATTTAAATATGTATATTTTCCCAATGATACTCTATAATAATTTTGTTTATAATTTGATTTTATCACAAAGTAGTATTATGAATGTATGCGTTAAAAGATGAAACTTATCAATCAGTAGATGTATGTCGAGTTTGGTAAGACTCAAGCTTTTAATTAGTAAAAGAGGTCGACTTGTATAAAATAAATATAACCATTTAAACCTTAACTGAGTTTTACTTTATTTCCAAACTAAACCGTCTAAACTTTTGTTTGTTCATTCATTCAAAGAATAATTATGTCTTGAAGATTTTTTGAAAGATTTAAACTGATTCGTTAAAAATTTCTCCACAATAGTGATTTCTTTCGAGAACTGAGGACTAATAAAATTGATAAATGCTACTCAAATACTACTGAGATAAATAATTATTAAAATAAAGTATAGCTTACCCAGTTTATAAATGAAAAATTTGGCTTAACTTTAAATAATTGCAGTAAATATTTTCCTCGGATTTGCTTCACTTCGACTTTTATAAAAGAATGTTAATTATATTCAACAAAAATTTTAGGTAATTTACATTGAAATGTTCATAGTAGACAGAACTATTAAATTTTTGAATCAAATTATAATATTATATTTGAGGCCATTTTATTTAAATTAATGCATCAACAATAAAAAAGAGTATTTTTATTATATATATAATTAATAACCAAGGTAGAGAAATGAATATTAATAGAGAAACAATAAAGACCGATTGAAAGATTTTTAATCATTTATTATAACGTCAATTGTTCGGATGTCGTTTTAAAAGTATATAATGAAATACATTAGAATTATAAAATTTCTAAACTTAATAAAACGGAACTTGAGTGCATAAAAAGCTCTATACATAAATTCAATATAAAAAATTTTTAATAACAAGTATATTCTTAAAATATACCTATCCTTACTTTAATAAAAGTTTTATTATGCTTGAAAACTGATAAAATTAATTTATAGCTAATAAATAACACTTGAATTTAAAATTATTGCATTTATCTTAATTTGTAGTTCGTAAAGCCTTCACGACGTTTACATTATAGATATTAAGAAGGATTATGGGCTGGTGCAACATGAAAGTGATCTAAAAGTAGTGACGCAAGAAATTTTTCTACTTCATTTATGAAAAGATTCTTGCATCACGGCTTGTTTGGGAACCACTTTTATGTCCATATACGTGTCTGTGTGTATATAAGAATCCTTCGGTACGAGCAAGGAAACTCTATATTCATAAAATTTTCAATTTTAAATATTATTGCAAAAGACCATTACTTGTAATTTATTGGCATTTAAATTCTTTCGAATTAATTAAAAGATATACTGTTATTTTTTATCATCGTTTACTAAAATATGTCTATTAAGTTCAATTAATATCAAACCATTGCAACTACATTAATAAAGCATTAAAAATAAAAAAAAAAATATATCGGCATGACAAATATTTCGGAAGTTACCGAACGGATAGCAATGAAACTTTACTCAAATAGTCTCTAGATCAAAAAGTATTGCTCCAATAACTTTTAATCACATCCCTTTGACCATTCGAGGGTAATCTCGTTCTACTTTTTTCAAATATAAAACTTTGAATGTCTGTGAAACTTATCAACCGAATTAGCTGCAAACTCATTGAATAGAAAAGCCATACCTCAGCCAAGTTTCCGACAGATTGCCTAAATTTGCTCCCGTTATGCCACATCGTTGAAAAAACTTCCATTATTCAATCAAATCAGTTTAAACTCTCAACTATCCAAATCGCTTTGGTCGTTTGAAAATTTATCTCTATAATTTTTATCATTCACAATAGAGAGTTAAGTGTATTACCAGCTTTAACAGTTTAGAATTGTCATTGTATTACTTACGCATGTTTAAATGACATTTAATTTCTTGTCGAATAAAATAGCGTTAACATATTATTTATATAAAATTGTTCCTCGGTGTTTTTAAAGCGATATTACATTGATATTAAGCTAAAAATAAACATAACGTTACAAATAAGAACAACGATAACGATTCTACTATTATTATTATATGATGTATGTAACCGCAATACAAAATTCTTTACACGCCTAGAGAGCCAGTTGAAAAATCACTCTATCCTTATGATTAACTGTCGAAATAACCTTAACTGTATTTGATCCATTGTAGTTGCTGCGAAAGCACGTGCATCATATATAGGGTACTTTCTCTATCCCTGTAGTCTTGTATACAGTCTCTATCCCTCTCTCTTCCTTCTGGCACACACATACACTCGCACCAAGCCACGCATAAGCGCAGATGCTCGATCGCGTTAATCAACTGTGATCTGCGCAGGCGAGAGGAAGCATATTTATATATATACACACACATAGACCAGCTATACGTTGGCTTCTCGTTCGCTGTGCGGGATAAAATTTTGCAGTTGACGAAGGCGCAGCGCTCGGCTGCTCCCTCCTACTTTGTACACGCGGTGGTTTAGGTGTTGTGTACATAGGTTGTATGCTATCGTCAAAGGCGTATATAATACCACTGTTCCGCTCTCGCGTTATCGCAGTTGGAGCTGACGGCGGAGCGACGGAGCGACGGAGCGCCGCCGTCAGGCAGTAACGTCGAAGCTTCCACGCGCTCGCCGCTCGAGTTTAATGAATTAATGAGGGTGCCGGCAAGACAAACTACCCTCTGCTCTTGCCCTACAGCGGAAAGAAAAGTAGCCCAAGATTAAGACGAATAAATGGACTTTATTATTTGGCTTTGTAGTAGAAAACAACCTTGCTGCGCTACTGCTGCTGCTTACGTCGAGTGTTTGAGCTGACTTTTTTTCTTCTTGACTATGTTCCTCAAATATTTATTGGAACGAGAGCAATAAGAGGCTGCTGCTGTATCCTTTGCTTTCATTCTTTATGCGACTTGATAAAGTATGGTTTATAATCAAGAGCGGAATTAAAATTAACGATTCTTTATTTCTTAAAGGAACCAAAATATTGTCTTTTAATTGCACAATTTATTCTTTTCTCTTTTCTTCGATAAAAATAGAAATTCATTGAATTAATTTTTAAATGGGGATATCTTAGGAATGAGTTCAAATCAAGCGTCTGGAATAATATATGAATAAATGTCTGATTGTTCAACGTAAATATAAATCTGCGAATAAACTCTCATTTAAGTCACATGACATTTCAAGAAAAAAATTTTATGGATCTTCCTTTCAACTATAACTGTAATAAGGAAAAACTATTAAAAATGTTTTTTAATTTTTTGTTTATTCGTTAACGTTGACTATACTCCAGATTACATAACTGGGAATGGATCAGTATTTATTTAGTACTAACAGTCATCTATTTATCTATCTCGTGGCACATAACGTGGTTTCACAATTTTTAACGTTCGTCTATCGGATTCGTCTTTAGTCTTGCAACATTTTCACATCTGCTTGCAATGCACCCACTATTTAATTTTCAACAATAGTTTTTGCAGTACAATAGTTCGCTAATTGATCAACATGAATATTTTATTTTCTTCTGAAACAACTACTGTTAATCTTTCAAAAACTTAGGTGATTAATAACTTGTGCTGATGGATGAAGAAGTACGTTTTTGGCCTTCATCCGTCTGCTAATGAATGAACTCGTACAGAAGAAAATGTGGAGCTTTTCAGATGTATTAGTACTTATAAATCTTTGGTAAATAAATCTTTGATCATTTCCATGTACAAGTTATACGAGTAATCATGAATTATAAAGTCAATTTGAGAAACTATATTTAGCACTTAGTGATTTGCTTTACATATTTATGATAAATATCTGTTGAAAAAGATATTTTGTTCCGTCGTAGAGAAGAAGCTCTGCAAAGGAAAAACTTTTTTTTTCATAAATCCTTCTAGAAACAAATTTCAAATATTTCTGCATAAGAGTAACTAAGTTTTACCCGCGTGTGTGTGTTAGCGTATTTTTCTTATCTTGAAATCTTTGAGATTTAATGATACATATTTAAAACTATGAAACATGATTTATTCGTAAACTAATTATAATGAATGAACTATAACAATGGACTCACATAGGCAGAAATTTACTGAATCGAAACGATTTTTTACGGCTCACTTTCTTTGTTTTTCTTATACGACCACTGAAGAATAAATTTTATTCTTTTGAATTTCTTTTGTCTTATGATGAAATATAGATTTTTATAATTTACTTTTTTGTATGTTATCGCGAAAATATTTTAAATCTTTAAGAAGCACTTGAAAGGTCTTTTAATTACCTACATTTAGAGACGTTATACTTTATGATTTCTTTTGCTATTCTTTTGTCATTCACAAAAATATGTTACTTATTTACATATGCTATACTTATGTATTTTTTGGAAAATAATTACTATTTAATTTTTAAGTATAAAATTTCATATTTAAGTATTGTATTTTTATATCTTTTGTAAAATTTATTGCGTATTAGTTCTTTCTGTAATCTTAAAAAATAAAAGTTTTAAAGGTTATATTATTATTATTGTTTGATTTGTTTGTGAATTTTTATTAAATATCTATTTGAATATTGAGAGTATTATTAACACGAATACAAAATTAAATTTTGAAGTATTTCATAGTATCAGTTTAAAATAAATTATATTTTCTATTTTTAAGAGAGAAAGGTTTGTATTTATTTTCTTTTTCTTGCGAACAATAGTAGAACTGCGCAATAAATTGAAATAGCGAGACCTCGAAAGTTGCACGTCATGTTTTCTTAACCCCGTCAACGATTCGTTTACAACAATATATACTTATATATGATTTTATGTTTTCTTACAACAGCTTGATAAACAAAAGTAACAGGGAGAAAAATGCTCTTGTTATTTTTAGGATATTAAATTCTAATATTAAATTCTACATATTGAATCATTTATAATTTTAAAGATATTTATTATCGATGAAAAGAATCTCCGGTGGATATGGGGATTGAGCCTGTAACCTGCGGAATGATCGAGAAGCGGTTTACCTATACTGACTGCGTCATTGTTGTAATTTGTTTACTTTCATTTGAAACGCCCTAGCTTTTAGATAAGACTAATGTGCAAAAACAACTGAAATTATATTATGGAAATAAAAACATTAAAAACAAATGATCGACGCGCGAATAATATTGACTACATTAATGAAATGTTGTATTAGGACTAATAATAAGATAAAAGCATAGCGTTATAGCAAAATTTATTATAGTTATAACAAAATTTTTTATAGTGATCACAAGGTGTACTACAAAATATAACGTAAACTCTAATTTAGTCTGTTAAATGTTCTTATGACTCGCATCTAAATTTTGACACACACAATTTTTACGTTGTAACTTGGCTATTTTTGTAAAAAAATATAGTTCTTTTTTCTCTTTATAATAGTAATAATAATATACGACTGTCCCTCCACTGCCACGGTGCATATACATATATATATATATATATATAGAAAATTTAGCTAGAGTGTTTTTCTCCGTGTAATGTTAAAGGGTCAAAGGAGTGCACACACAAGACAAGCGAATCCCTTTGAAGAAAAACAAATATCATTTGACCAGAGGTAGAGAATGTCTGAGAGAGAGTCAGAGAGAAGGGACGTGGCATAGGTTGTCGACGCAGTTGTTCCTCAAGCGCGAAACTCGCTGCGGAACAACAGTTCGCCTTCAAAGAGCATTCGAGTTAACTGAGAAAGCAGCAGCAGCAGCAGCAGCAGCGGCAGCGACGTCGGAGGGAGTAATGGACGTTGCGGTGGGTATAGATGTACATCATGGCAGAGAGTCGCGCGACACCCTATAACGCTCCGTAACACACACACACACACACACAAACAGGTACGTAACCGAACACAGGTGTATAGTGTGTCGCATCATGGGCTACGAGGCACCAGCTTCGATTAGACCTCCTGCAACCGACCCATCGATATACGTATACACCCACTACTCTCTCTCTCTCTCTCTCTCTCGTACAGCCTGCAGCAGCAGCATCAGTATATATATATATAGCTGTGTGGGTGTAAAGCAGTGCGTGCTGCTGGGGGTAGAACACCCTCGTAGAAGTCGCTCTTGCTCCAGGGGATGCCGCAGCCGCCGCGGATCCCCTCAGCTCTCTATATACATCCGCGCATGGTGTCGCATACTTAGAGCCTCATCTCAGTGGCCTCCTTCGTACGGCTTCGTTTCCGTTCCCTTTGCCGAGGCTCGCGAGGAAGCGGCCTGGAAGAGCGCCAAGCGACTTCGGCTTCGAAATAACACCGCCGATGGACCGGGGACGACACGGCGCTTTTCAACTGAAATATATAAAAGTGAGATGTGCGAAAGGCTCTCGGGCCGCGCGCGTAAGATCGACTGTCTGACAAGTTTTTCCACCGCTCGTCGTTTGCTGCTGCTAAGTTTTTTTTTTTCGCGGCTGTCAGTCGCGCGCGAACCGATCGTTTCCAAGTCTGTGCGCAGACGCGCGTGTATAGGGATATGTGGGTTTATGTGTTTACGTATAGGCGCACGTATGTATATAGTTGGCCGAGTGATTTATTCGAGCGTCTGAGATTTTCTTATATATGTATTCCCCGATGGGAGAGCTATACGCTGAGGGAAAACGGCGCGCCGCGCTCAACTTTTCCTGAGATACGACGAAAATATGTCAATGTGCACGATATGGCCTAGGCCTCCGTATATCTATAACTCGATGTATATATTTTGCTTACTCGAGTTTTGTGCGGTTTTACTGCGCAGCGGCGGCGATACGCTACTTTGCTGTTTGCTTGATTGATCCTTAAGGATTCTTTTCTGCAGCTATACAATCGTACCAAAAACTTGGTAGAATTTAAAGACTTAAACTTTTGTGATTTTAAAATATTATTTTTTACAGAATTATACTAGTATTGAAGATTGAAACAGGTTAATATTGATTTAAATGCGTTTAAAAGTATTTTTTTACTTATATATACAAATTAATTTGACAAGCTTTTGACTGGGAATTTGCCTTCTTTTTTATCATGTTAATCCTAAATCTATTGATACATGTTTAACTGTCTATATAATCCTTCCTATATACATTATAGGGAGAATCGTTTCCGGCTCTGCCGAAAAAAAGTTGGACCTAAACCCCTAAGAAGTGGGATTTATAGCGGTTGGGCCTTATATATTTTTGGGTCCTACCGTTTTTAGGCCTTATAATTTTTGAGTCCTACGTTATTCGTGCCGTACAATTTTTCTGGCCTTATAATTTTTTGGATCTCGTATTTTTGGCCTTACAATTTTTAGGTCTTATAAGTTTTTGAGTCTAATAATTTTTTGGATCCTATATTATTTGGACTTATAATTTTTGGATAAATATTAATTATTATCGGCATCAAATATTAATTATGTTATAGAATAATAAAGAGAATACTAAAAATGCGCTATGAAAAATTTCTGCAAGTGTGCAGAATGTCTAAAGCAGGGTCTGTTGCTTTATTCTAAGACTTACCGAAGCGTCCATTAAAAAGATCTGGGACGAAACGCTGATGATATTTCAAACCTAACTTATAAAGCAGTATAAGACCCAAACAGGGTAGGACTCTCCATTTAATATATATATAAAATATTACTGGAAGTTCATTTACTTCATGCACACATTAATATTTACTGTTGCTTTTACTATCTCCAATATTTAATAGCCATTTTTTAAATTCTACTTCATTTTTATCAACTTTCATATTGCCCTATAAAGATATATGCTGAAATTTGGTCATTAGCATAGTATTATTAATATATTTTCTATAATTTGTGTTCTAATGTCATGTTTTATAATCGGTAATGTTTGTCTAAAGTCACTAGAGATAATCATTACTTAACAATAATTAATATAGTATTATTTTATAATATAGTTTTATCTTTGTATTACCAAATTATTCTAAAATAAGTAGGTTAGCGGTATTAATTATGACACTTTTTTCAAATAACAGAAATAGCAACAAAAAAAACGCAATTATTTGCTTTAACGAGCGACGTTAAGAGTGAGGAATATATAGCTAGTTAGTTATTAATTGTTATAGAAATTTTCAAATGCGTGTCATCATTTCGACTATGTAGCCAGTATATCCTTAACAAGAGGCTTTATTAACTCTTTGCAGCATAAGTTTTTCGATGAAAATAGCCTTTGTATTGTTGATTCATTGAATATAACAATTTGTTAAACAACTACCCTTGCATATGCTATGCCGAATACTTCCTAAACTCTACACAAATGAAATTTAAAAAAACAGGCAAAAAAGCGTGATAGTGCCTCTCATAAACTTTAAATATAAAGCACATTTAGGTAGCAAATATATTAGTCATCATGCCGCAAAGGGTTAAAAGCATCGCAAGCGACGCTTTGACCAGTTTTCGATCTGTGCACGTGCCATGAGCTTGGAATTATGTGGAAATGATATGCATAATAGGGTTAAAAAATATAGGACACTCGACAAAATATTAATAAAGTCTTAAAAAGTAACAACGAAATGTTGTAAAAATAACTTGGTTTATAATTATCTCAGATTTTATTTTAAGATTATTGGTCATAATTTTAGGGTTTGCATAATCACCTTATAAGTTTTGTCACCAATAATAAAAATATAAAATAACAAGCTAAAGAGTAATTTTTAATTCAAAGCTTAATTCGTAAACAGTTCATTAAGTAGGCTCAAACAAGTAGCAAAGTTTATACGAGTATAACGCAATATGTATTACATTTTTAATAAGTGTTCCCGCGATGTAATTATAAAACGAGTCTTGCCGTGCCCGACACGTATCTACTTACTTTGAAATTTGAGCTTTAGTGTATGCATTTTATATGAGTATTGTCGAAAGCAAGAACTCATTACTCACTGTACTATTACATCTTTCGTTAAATCTTGTCATTTTTAGTCGTAATTGATGCAGACTGTATAATTTAAAAAGGTCAGGATAAATTTAAGGATGAATTTCTAAACTTTTGTAATATTGTAACCGAACTTTTGCCTTCATAAAAAAAGTTAGGTTTTAAAATTTCTACAGAAAAACGAACTTCCATATACTGGAAAACTTGATCATTAGTTTCAGGAAATGTTATACGCTTTTGCATTTAGCGCATAAATAATAAATGTTAAATCCTAAAAGAATCCAATATCTATACGAATAAAGTATAAAAATTTTAATTTAATAAAACAACTGCTTGCTCGATCCAGTTATTCGCTGTTGACAGCCTGGCTCGTGTTTTAATGTAAGTGAAACGCGGTTGATTAAATCTTGGGTGGCGATAAGTTGGAAATGCTTCGGAAAAGTCGTATCTCTCATCGCTTCAAGTTATTCGCATGCTTGGAATAATCGAATAATTCAAATAATTCATACCAACCCCCTCCCTCTCACTCTCTCTCTCTCTCTCTCTCTCTCTCTCTCTCTCTCTCTCTCCGTTATCATCTACTTCGTCGCGAATATTCAAAGTATTGAAATATTTCAACTTGGGCTGATCCAATATCAGCAGTCACCGGTTCCGAGTGTTAATATAATAAGTGCGAATGCAAATACAAGCCGTGCGGACAAAATAAGGTATATAGCGCTAGAGCTATTTGGTTCTCCGTCTACACGCAAATATATTACCCGTTCGCGCGCTAATATTACATTTAGCGTAAAAGAAACGCTTACTACGTGTAGCCATGTTTTTAGCGGCAGCCGCACAAAGTGTGCGTATATATCCCCGATATGGCAGGCAAGCGTTTCACGGGCTGTTGCGCTGTGTTACGAGTAAAAGAGGGTGGCTCATTTATACATAGACGGGGGGATCCGCCAATCGAACGCCACCCCTTTTATTATCTCTTCCTGTCCTTTGGCCTCCTCCTGTCCGATGGCCGGCTCATCTCGTCGCTCGTCCCTCGCTTTTCGCGCGGCTCCCCTCCCCCGTTTTCATAGCTATACCTTGTCTATACAAGGCAGCCTTTCTCGTCCACAGCAGCGCGCAATATCTGCATGTCGTGTTTATCTTTGCGCGGCCGGAAGAGACTCGCTCGCGTACCCGATTGACTTTCAAGACGTCGATTGAATTTTCCGCGCGCACCGCAGTCGCCTACTGCAATCGTAAATAGGCACACGACCGTGTGTGTGTGTGTGTGAGTTAGCGGTGCATCCGTGGCGTAAAAGTGCATTCGCTGTATGTGCCGTGTATATTGTTCTTATAGGCGTTGTTTTTTCGCCGAGCTGTACTGTATTTAATTATAAGTTGGCTTTTATAGAACGGCCGGCGCGCGTGTGCTACTTTGGCCCTGCGAAAAGAAATTCTTATGAATAATGCAGGAGAGAGGAGAGGACAAGAACGGATAAAGCGGAATTTTTGTTGGGGTTGCGAGCTCTCGCGTCGTATGAGGGAAATTTGCTTTATATAGAGTGCGACGACCAGTGATTTTAATCACGTTTATTGCAAGGATTTCCCAATTGAATATACCTCCATATATATACACTTTTTTCTGTTTTTCAAGAGTGCATAATACCATTGGGTTTATATGGGTAGAAAAATACGTCGATTTGAATATTTGAGCTCTGTTACACGAGTAACAGGCAATGAATGTCTAGAATAATTTATATAGTCAAGGGGGGAGAATCTTGACGTCGGACATTCCTGAAAGAATGAAGTAGTATGCCCATCAGAGAAGAATCACAAGTTATTCCAAATAAGTAAAATTCCAGGCTGAATTAGAGTGAGGATGTAATTCGAGTAAAAGTAGGATTCTTTGGATGGTAGCAAAATTCTTTTGAACAAATCAAATCCGAGTCAATATACTCTGACATCTCTTGATAATAAATTTATAATGATAATTAATTCTTCAAGTTCGCCATTGAAACGTTATTTAGTGAACATATTTTAATTGATTTTTTTTCAATTATATTCATTTACCAGCTACGCTAGCCCAAAAACCTGAATTCCGCAATTCCTCGACGAAGGTGTAAGAATTTATAAGAATCTCTCAAATTGTATTTTCAAAAATGATTAAACCAGTACATTGCTAGCCTAGTTCGCGAGGAAAACTAATTGTTACCGAGAGCTCTTGACGAAACTTTCGCGAATAAACTGCAACTTCCAAGACTCCCAGGACTCCCAAGATCAATAGCAATCTATTTTGTTAAAAAATACGTTTACAGTTCATCCAGTGTTTGGCCAACGAAAATTTACTCAATCTCCCATCGAACAACAAAACAAAGTTTCCCAAAGATCTCATTATAAATCCACGGCTACAGCTATACGGGCGCAATAACTTGACAAACAATCTATCTCCACTCAGAACCCTCGCCTATTATATCATTCAACTATCGATGAACTATACCGACAACATCTCCACCTCTCCGCGTAAAAGCTTAATTACACTCCATTATTTCATCAAGTATACCGCGTGTATAGAAAAACGAAAATAAAAAAAGTAAAAGAAAAATCGTTATCACCCTCAGGCCCCTGATACTTATCATTGTCAGCTGTTTAACTACTTGAGCACGCGTCATCTAACCTATCGGAATTCTACAGCAGCGATCGAGCCCCTGCGTGTGCGCGATATACATTTTTTTTGTCCGCTCGTCGAGGAGGGCGAGGAGGACGAGGAGGGATGGGAATCGACGGAGCGAGATAAAACGCGCGCGCGCCGGCCGAGAGCTATACCAGCATATATATATATACACGTATACGAGGGTTGTAGAATGCGACAAGTGGAGGAAGGCTCCGAACTTTTTCATCCGCGAACACGGCAAAAGTTGAATGTATTCTTTGAAAAAGCGCGAGAGGTGCGCCAGCAGCAGGTGCTCCAGCTACGTGCACGTACACCCGCATACCTGCATACCTACACGTACACGCGGCATCTGCGAGTCTGCGAGGCGCGGGGGTTGGGCTATACTCGAAAAGTTTGAATGCATATCGCGCGCGAGAGGCTGCTTGCAGGTCTTTGTCGTTCTCCGCGTGTGCGCGTTCCCTTCTCTCCTCTTCTCGGTCCATTGTGCATAAAAACGCCTCGGTCTCGGCTGCGGATCTACTCGAGACGGCGAATCGCGTTTCGTTGCGCCTCGGTTGCCTATACCTAGGTACTATACCGCTGTGCCGTGCGGCCCTGGCGTGAAAAGCTATGCACGCGCGCGCGCGACACGCACTTGGCTGTCCGCTGTTTCCGTGTGCGCGTGTTTGTGTGCACGCGGCGGTGGAGAATCGCGGCGAGATCGGAGCTAGGAAGGGATTTTGAATAAATTTGCGTGGCTGCACGAGGGGGGAAGGCGCGCGGGCGAGAACGTCGAGACAAAAATTACGCGACCCTCTCGGCGTTTATCGCACGGACTCAGCGATTTTCTCGGCATCTTCTGCGCAGCTTCTCCGGTATAGCTCTCTGTCTTCCTTCGCCCGCTGTTATCGAGCTACGCGACGTTGTTCCCTTCTCGAGCTCGAGCTTTCTTTCTTTTCTTTACGCTCGAGCATCTTTTCCCGCTTCGGGATCTCGTTGATAAGATCGATACAGCTATTCCTTTTCTTTCTTTTTTAATCGATTCGGTTTTTGATTTTTATCTTCTTCGGCAGACTGTGGCAACGTCGATGAAGCGAATGAAATAGGAAATCAAGGCGTTATTTATATGTATTTTAATGAACCAATATTTTACGTAGAAAATTTAACAATTATTATTTTTCGAAATACCGATTACGTGCTTATCGCCGGTTATCACTTCAAACATTAATTTCAGAAAACCTTGTGTATACACAGTATAAAATATTATACGATTAATTAAAATGAAGAGTGAATAAATAGTATGAAAGTATGTGAAGTAATAGCTAAATGGAGAGTGAAAAAATATAATCGTTATTGCATAAAAATATAAATGAAGTATAAACAAAAGTTCAATTTTTTAAAAAAATTATGAAACACAAGCTCAAAGTAAAATTCATTATATTTACATTCTGAAAAAGTAAATTTTCTTCCAATTTTAATAAAGGAAGACATCCGCAAGCATTATGCAGCAGCTAAAGCATTAAAAAGATAATGTTTCAGCTCTTCGGTTTGATGTGCTATCAAGTTATAATATTCAGGACTAAATATCCCCAGGATTGTACAAAAATATGACTACATATATGTGGAATTTTAATTTCAATTTTGAGGTCGTTATGCATATATTATGATAAAAGTCATAATAAAAATTCATCAATTACGTAACAAACATTATTTGAAAATTTCAAAAGATTATTTATTGACCAAATTAATGAAAGCTTTAAATTAAATTCACTGTATAGTTTATAAAAAGGTTCATTTACTTTGTAATACTTTTTGTTTTTTATGAATAACAAATATTTAACAGTTTAAGAAGAATAACAATTTAATTTAAAAAACAGGAAGCAGTATCACGTACTATGCATAATAGTAAAATGAAATTTACTTATACTTATTACTATTGCACTCATAATATAATTATGTATGTCTTTAATTTTTTTTTAATATAATAAGCTTTTATTTAATATATTAAAAAAAACTTTTCAGAATACTACATTACGCTGCTAGTGTGCTATTTTTCAACACTCCGTGCGCAATGTTTTTGTGCACGTTATTCGAAAAAATATTATTCGCAACGCGCTCAAGTTATCTCGACTCGTGTGATGTCACCCTCGCTTCACTCGGACGACAAACTTCCCTCTCGCTAGATAATCTCATTCGCTCACTAGTTGCGTAATGTACTATTTCCTAACAGCATGCGGGAAATTCTGCTTTGCGCACGCCGTAAGGAAAAAGATTTTATCAATGGAATAAACAGTTTAAATTGCCATGCGTTTAAAAAAATTTCTAAGATATTTGTGCGTGCCAAAATAAAAAATGTACTTTTGAGTTGATGTAAAAATATTCGCTATTCAACTAGTATTATTTGAATATACCCTATTTCAGTAATTTTTATTTTTCGATTATGCGCGGCTTTATGTAAGAAGAAACTCGTTCGCAATAAACTTTAAGTTTTAATAATATAAAGCTCTCCCAAATATTATAAATGTATAATCATATTAACGTTGTGTCATCTCTCTTATTTTGAATTTTTAAACTGTGAAAGAAGAGTTAAAAACTGCTTTATAAGTTAATAAATTTGGTTTGCACGAATGATAGCAGTAGCTTTTCTGGTATTAAATATTTATCCGATTTATCATTACTTTTGAAACATTATTATAATTATTAATAAAATTCTTTGCTACCGCCAAATATTTTATATTTATTAATTTCAGAATATATGTCTAGAAATGTTTGTATTTCTGGAATTAATTTTAATCTGTACAACTCTTTTTTTTTATAAACTACATTTTAGAAATTTTTTTTTAATGTTTAAGAAATAGTTTGCCGCTAATCATTGTGTTACAAATATTATTAAAAATACAAACTATCTATAATGATGAAGACCATGAGATAATTATCATAATTTTCTATCAAATGCGTCATAATTATACTGCTATTAATTATTTAAAAAGGTGTCATGCTATGAAAAGAGCCGTGCCTCATCCCTTGCGGCTCATATAGGGACTGTCGTATGTAATAAAAATTTAAGTGTTTATGCCTATGCAACGGATGCTCCAATTGAGATCTTGAGCTGCTCAATTTATCACCTTATTTTCAGATAAAATGCACGTACTCAATCTCCGTCAGGATTATTTAACATCGTTTTATTTACCTAAAAATTTATTCCATAAAAGTAGAAACTATATATAAATGAAAATAAACTGCATCATATCATTACTATCCTCGTTATTCTAATTTATAAATATATAATGATTATATATACTTTAATTATTGTAGTTTGCCTCTAATAAAACGTTTTGCATTAATATTTACAATATCGCATTTTTCGTTTTAATATTTGTTTGAATATGCAATTGGTAATATTTATGACGTAAAATGTTCAAATAGATTTCTTTTTTTCGATGGCTCCCGATCATCGACTGACCCCAAAACACCTTATTCGTACGTTCGCTCTCGTTTTCACGAATTTTAACGAACAAGGTCAGCTTTTGAATCCAAGAGGAATCATCGCTATACTTCGGACTGAATAGTAATTACCTACTCTCGTTATTATCGTTCGATGAGAAGCGCATTTAAGCGGGGCGCGAGCGGGCCATCGATGAAAGTCTGTTTGTAATACGCTGCCGGTCGTTTGGGTCGAAACTTTGGTAATTTTAATTAATTGAACCTGGCCAACAGCAGCAGCAGAAGTTTAGCGGCTGTTCGTTTGTAAATTGGCCTCCCGAAAACAGTTTGTGTGTGAAACTTAAAGATTTGTCTGGAAAATGTTATCGAGTCCGCGCTCGGGAAAGTTTTTCCTCAACTGTAAACGAATTTTGTTTACAAAATGCAAATTTCATAAATTTACCGTTGAATAAAGGGCACTTATGTAAAGCAAAATGTGTATACTCCCTGGACCGTACTCTATATATGTTTCTAGAAAATTATAGAACAACTTCTGCAGAAATTTAGTGGGGTCTCCAATTAGGTTTCAACAAGTTTCCGCTCCACCTCTACAAATTTCGCTTGCGGCTAGGTATTTATTCCTTTTCTAAATTCACTCCTTACTCAAGAGTATTCAAATACTGTTTATTTTAATAATTATATGCGCATCGCTTTTGAATAAGCCTATTTATGAAATCCCAGAGAATACTACAATTATCAAATAATTGACTTCAGAAATAACATTTAGAATATTATTTCAGTTCCAAGTGTTTCTGTGAATTCTATGATTATTATATAAATACGATAGCATATGTAAAGATATTCCGTTTCGTAATTTTACTACTATACAAGGGATATTGTATAAGTAAACAAGATGTATACAATAGCTTATATGGATATTGGCACTAGCATTTCATTGTCAAGGCAGCTATCACAATGTGCGTAAGAAATAACAATAATAATTACATACAAAAATTCTTTTGCTGGTAATAATTCGTTTTATGAAATGTATTCATTACTGTGTAATAGATTTTTTTTATTACTTAGTACACGTCAATCTTAAAGTTTATAATATAATTTGATTTTAAAACTTTCAATTGCATTCATTAATTACGTAGACTCAAAGGAAATATATATATATATTTTATTTAATAAGAAAGAAAACAGTTGCAAGTTTCAATACAAGGATTATTTTCTTCTCGACTCGAGTGGATTCAGCCTTGCAGCTAGTATCCATTCTGACTCTGTGAAGACACATGGTTTATAGACTGGTTTCACATGGGGGACAAAGCAAAGTAAATCAAAGATACGAATGGATAAAAAAGGATTCGGAGGAAATGAAAAAGTAGACGTGGAATCGAATGAGCAAAAGGGATATAGAGAGGCAAAGCGAAAGAGAAAGAAAGGGAGAAGGAAGGGAGGGGGGATGAAACGGAGAGAAATGGATTAAATATCGAGCGGAAGACTACTGGCATTACTTTAATTGGTACAAATTGTCATCCTCATTACCCGAATTTCTGCTAATCTTTGCACTTTATCCATCATTGGCGCAACGTATATGAAATAAACGCGAAAAAATGATTTATTACCAATGGCCACATCGCACGAATTTTAACACAGCATGAATTTCAGTATTTCAAACTGATGGTGTTCGCACTTATCGCTACACAACTTATCGCTTTAATCAATTTATATATTTTCAAGATTAGTCTTTTCACGAGCAATATATAAAACTGTTATTAAATCGGACAGAAATATTCTCCTAAAAATAATCCAGCGCCGCGCGCGAAATTCACGAGCCAGATAATTAATCTTGATCTTACAAGATTGGTCTGCAAATATTTCCAGCCGCAAGAAAAAACAGACGCACACAGTCATACACTCACGTGATAGGGTTTCATCTAAATCTCGTTACGGAGCAACCATCTAATGACGCTAAAATTGACTACGATAAATTAGATTACTTTCGCATTACTAATAAATAAATTACCTTCATTTTGACTGCTAAAAAGCGCAGCTCGCACATATATATAACATATTTTTTAGTCAGCTCGGACGAGTGCGGACAGTAAGTCACAACGGCGAACTATATCCTGTCGAGTTACATTATTTTCTTCTCTCTCTCTCTGTCTCTCTCTTGCTCGCTCGCAAAGCAGGCCAATGGAATATCAGGTCTTTTTTTAAACCGCGATCGCCGAATTATTCAGCAAAACTATTATTATCCAGACATATCAAGCGGGTTATAGAATCTGATCTAAATGTCGGCGACGGTACTTTAAAACGCCCGGGCGTCTGACGTGTCTTTTTTTATGAGGACATAGCAAACATGTCGCATACTTTCGCTCTCTCTCTCTCTCTCTCTCTCTCTCACGGTCTCGCGGAATTGAATTACTTTTACCGGGTGTCGAGGAAAACCTTAAAGTGAGCCGAGATATAGCTTTTTTTTTGTTCGTGCGACGGGAATTTCCGAGCGGTAAATTCGCTGAATGTTTGCACACATAATTCATATAAATATTTCGGAGAACTCGGTGAGCCAAACTTGCTGTTACCGCGTGATCTGTTCAGGGTAAACTGATCAAATGGAGATTATATCACAATAGGATTTATAAAGCTCGACTAAACAGCTTAAGGTGTAACAGAGATATTAGTAAATATAATATGTTTCGTTGCAGAATGATTTATCCAAATATTTGTAGCTTTATGCTCTTTGATCTAATAATTTTTGCTATACTAACTTTATCTATCAATATAAAAACTATCGTTATTCAGGAATTGTAGCTCGTTTTCAGTAGTAAGTACATGTATAACATATTAATAAAAAGGCCGAATAAACGCGAAAGAAATATTGCAGGGAAATAAGGGAGAGGATTGTATATATATATATATATAAGGAGGAAGCAGTAGTTCCAGCAGACGCGTTTGCTAGCTCACGCAATATAAACAGGGGAAAAGGAGGTATAGGGAAGGAGAAAGAGAGAAGAAGAAAAAAAGAGAGTAAGTATGGCTGGTTGAAGCGAATCTTACTTTTTTCATCCGGGAATCTGCATGCCGGAGTTGCCGCGCTGCCGTAGCCCAAGAAATAAGACAAACAAGTGGCGCACTGATCCCGCGCTGGCTGCTGCTGCCTCGTGCTCGCCTCTCTCTCTCTCTCTCTCTCTCTGTCTCTCTTACACACATGCAGCGAACCACGCTCTCTCTCTCTCTCTTTTTCTCGAGCGCGCACTGTGCAATGCACGTATGCATATAAGAAAACGCCAAGTGCTGTTCAGCGCTGCATGCACGCGCCGGAGAAAAGGGAAGCTCCGCACTCTCTTTCTCTCTCTGTGTGTATGCGTGTGCGAGTGTTGTATAGCAGCCTCGAGGCGCGCGAGCTGCGTGCGCGAAATAAGAAAGCGCCGCGGCGCGTGTGCGACGGCGACGCACAATGCCACCAGCAGAGAGAGAGAGAGAGAGAGAGAGAGAGGAAGAAAAAGAAGAAGAAAGCCTGCAGGTATGTATGCGTGACACGCGTGAATTTGCGCTGATGGGATGGGAGTAGAGGGCAGAAGCAGAGGAGGAAGAGAAGGGCACTGTCACCGCGAGGTCGGGAGCAAGAGGACGGAGGGAGGGAGAGGGGGGGAGGCGGAGGAGGCTAGGGTCGCGTGGGCGGCGAATTTGAAAAGAGAGCAGAGAGAGAGAGACAAACAGAGAGAGAAAATAAAGACAAACGCGCGTGTCGCCGGCACCTTGTATTTTATATGTATATGTATATATATGTGTATATATACATATATATATATGTATATATATATATGTTGGTAGATAGAGGTCCACGAGCGAGCGGACACACGTGAAATTATATACGGAGCTCGGCAGCGAAGTTATACCTCGCGGAGCAAAGGATATAGGTTGGCTCGCGGATCGACTACCGAGCGGAGCGAGAGCAGTCGCACGACTGAAGCTTTCTCTCGCGCCGCGGCTCTCTGGCGTCGAGCGCTCTCTCTCTCTCTCTCTGCCTCTCTATCTCTGTCTCTCCGGAGCGCGCGCGTGGCCATGCCTGCAGAATAGAGAGAGAGAGAGAGAGAGAGAGAGAGGGAGGCGCGCGAGTTCGCAGCATCCCCGGCAACGGCGGCTGCTGCGGCTTTCCTTTCCTCTCTCGCTCGCTCTCGCAATCTCTCTCTCTCTCTCTCTCTCCTTCATGCCACTCTACCATGCTGAGCCCTTCGGCCGCGCTTCCCTCCTTGCCTCTCTCTCTCTCTCTCTCTCTCTCTCTCCCTCCCTCAAGGTATATATATATATATATATGTATATGCAGCACGACGTCGACGCCGACGCCGAGGCCGCGCGCGCAACAGCCCCGCAACGCAACGAGAACGCGCGTAGCGCGTGTTGTACGCGAGCCCCCTTTTCTTTATTTTTTTTTTTCGCGCACCCAGTGCTTACACAGCCTTAATTCTAAATCCACGAGCTGCGCTAGCCGCGGCCGCGTGTGCAGAGATATATATGTATGTATTACTCCCGACGCTGCAGCTCGTGTCCTTTTTGCTCTCGTCCTATACTCCTTTTGCACTCGTCGCACCCGCGCTCTTGTGGTATATACTGCACTCCTTGCCGCTCTTATAACCTGCTCTCTCTCTCTCTCTCTCCCTCTCTCTCTGTCTCGAGGCGCGCCCGGTGTTTGTAAGCGGCGCGTCCCGAATAGACACTTGTCACCGCGCGAGCGCGAGCGCCTTCACTTTGTAATGGTCAGATGCACGCCTCTACGCGCTCTTTTGAACTTCTACACTTTCTCTCTCTCTCTCTCTCTCTC
>UELU01142950.1:0-13037 GCA_900490025.1 Megastigmus dorsalis | reverse complement strand
AATAGGAATGGTATTTTGGACAAAGCAAGAAATGCAATCAATGATAACATTGTAGCATCTGAAAGTAGCGAAGAGAAAACTTCGTTAGTACAATTTTTACCTTCGATAGGTAAATTTCAAAAAGAGTTTAACAATAATATTTCTGTAAATGAGATAACTACTTTGTACGACGAAACTCTTTATGATGATTTTTCCAGTACTGATTACGATACCTCTTTTATAGATTTTGTGTGTGCGGAACGTTCATCTGCTTTACCTGAAAGCACTTTATCTGAAATTAATGAGAAAGCAATACCTATTAATGAACTCTCAGTTTCTGCAACTTTTGAAACTAGTGATAGCAGTCAATATAATGAACATTTTTCGATCTACGTTTCGATACAATTGTTATTAATGAGATACCGAATGGAATCCAATCTATTTTACTTTCGTATTGGACAGAAAATGACAAAAAATTATTGGAGGGTTGGCGAATGATTTTAATAAATATTTTGAAACTGTTAATAACAGATGCATACTTATATTTAAATGTCACGAATTGAAATATGGAAATAAAAGAAATCGTAAAGAAAGAAGGATGTTGTAAATATAAATTTATTATTACTTATTAAGGAAAAGTTAAAGTATAACCAGGAGTATACAGTTCATATAATAACCACGGGAACAGAATCTCATAGCGGTTTTGACATTCAAAGACGTCATATTGCAGGTGATCTTCGGAACGCCTATGGTGAAGAGCTGACACATAAGTACCCATTAATACTAGTTGGTGAATTATTATTATGCTCCCAGTGAGAGTATATTACAAAATTTCTAATGAAAAAAAAAACATGTGTCCTTGAACTAAACTGATAAATTTATTGAAAGAGAAATATGATAATGATGCAGATCTATTGGGTTCTTATGTCTCAGGATTTGTACAGGGATATTCGACGATCCATCATTCTCACTATATCTTTTTATGGATCTGCAAATATTGGAAGTGATCTGATGGAGAAGAAAAACGGAATTATTTAAAGCAGGTTATGAAAACTTCCCTAGGACCATTGAAGAGTAGTAGATTAAAAAAGATTTGTACGAAAAAGGAAAGCATTATAATAATACAATTTCAAGTTTCGAAGAAGACAATGAAAAGAAAAGAAAAAATTTAACTGAAAGACAAGAATTTATTTCTATAGGATATAAAGCAAAAAGTGATAGTCCGCCTTGGATAAACACTGATCTGGATAAGTAACCTGACAACTGGAAGGATTTAAGTTTTTACGTATCAGGATTTTTGATAAAAAAAATAAGAGACAATATTACCCAATCAAGAGTTAGACGGCAATGCAATAAACTCGTTTTTAATCAATAACATCGTAACTTACGTGTTAACTGAGATACTTGTAAAGGTACAGCTAATGAAACGGCCCAGTTCTTATTAAATCAGCAACAAAGCCAGTACCTGAAGTTAGCAGGAAGATGAATAATTATATTTTGGGTCTGTTCATGACTGTAAGTGAAGTAAATTATACAGTGTACAATAAGAAAAAAACCTTCGTCCCTTCATTGAATATGACTACTGTATGTTGTAAATTACACAATAAACAAAAACATTCTTAAGTTTCGGACCAATTGGTCTCTAAAAGCACAAATACAATCTATCTGCCAGCCCATACTCTGGGATTCTAGGAGTTATAAAAAAAATCTAGGTTGGTTCATCAGCTAAAACTTTAACCCATTGGTTATTATACTATTATTAACAACATTTATCAGTTTTAGAAAATGAACAGGCTTAGTTACCGAAATATTAGACTCAAAAGGCAGAAAAGCGCATGGCGCTACCTACATACCAGCCCGTATGCGAGGCTTAAAAGAACTGTAAAAAAAAATCTAGGCCTGTTGGATAAAACTTCACAAGAGTGATTATTATTCTATTATTAACAACATTTGTCAGTTTTAGAGAATTAACAGGCTTAGTTTTCAAATTATTAGTCTCGAAAGGCAGAAAAGTGCACGGCGCGACCTACCTGCCAGCCCGTATTTGGGACTTTCAGGTGTTATAAAAAAAAATCTAGGCCTGCTCATTGGCTAAATGATTACAAGAGTGGTTAGTATACTATTATTAACAATATTTGTCATTTTTAGAAAATGAACAGGCTTAGTTTCCGAAATATTAGATTCGACGGGCAGAAACATTACCAATAACTAATTTGTTTATTAATAGTGTTTATTTGCTTATCTATGTTATATATTTATAGTTTATAATGTACTAGAAGGGTTGCGCATTGTATTGAGGCACTAATAAATGCATTTTCTATACATTTTGTTTTTAGTTGAGAAACTATTTACTGATCCTTCCAGCTACCTATTTGCCTGCCAATTGCAGTATCATCGGACAATGTATTTATAAATGGGATAAAAGAACCATATCACTCACATCTGACACATTTCGAATTAACTGATATTGAAGACTGCTTAAATAATACTGTCGAAAATACGATAATCACAAACAACAAGCAGCTTTTCTCACCTTTATGAGACAACGTGAAAATAAACCTAAAGAAAATACATTTAATATGACCATGAATTTAAAAAATTCACTTAATATACAAGGAAATTCAGTAAACTCATATACTTTCCAACAACGCCTGGCTACTGCACAAAATAATACACAATTTAATCGTCAAAATTATCAACCTACATCTATGCCGTTTAGCACAAGAAATTCTAATAGATCAAATAATAACTTCAGTAGGTCAAACAATTATCAGGGGCGACCGAATTTTACACCGAAAGCTAGTGATGCAAATCTACCAGACTGTATCCAGACTGATTCTATTACGAAGAAGATAAATTATCAGCGACAAATCTCAAATAACATCAGAATTAAAGACGATCATCCTATCTATGTAAAAAGCTTTCGTTACTTATATAATCTGAAGCACGAGATACAAAAACAAGTAAGAAAATTATTACAAGATGAAATAATTCGCCCAATCAATTCACCTTATTATTCGCCTGTGTGAGTTATAAAGAAAAGGGCGGGTGCAAGCGACCGACAAAAATAGCGAATTGTCATTGATTACCGAAAATTAAATAACGTTACTATAGAGGATAAATACGCACTTCCTAGGATCGAAGACATTTTAGAAAATTTAGGTAAATGTACTAATTTATCACACTAAATTTGACTCAAGGATTTCATCAAATTCCCGTAGATAAAGACTCAGTAGAAAAACCGCTTTTACAGTTGAAAATAAATATTATGAATATATCCGGATGCCATTTGGCTTGAAAAACGCGCATGCCACTTTTCAAAGAATGATAGATAAAGTATTCAGAAAATACTTGCATAATTTCGTTTTGTTTACATTGATAACATAGTCATATTTTCTAAATCATTACAAGAAAATTTACAGCACTTAAAACCCAAACTCGACGAATAAAGAACATATGGATTAAAAATATAATTAGATAAAAGTGAGTTGTTACGAAAAGAAGTCCTGTTTTTAGGACACATTATGACAACACACGGACTTACACCGAACCCAGATAAAACCGACGCTGTTTTAAAGTACCATTGTCAGCAACACAGAAAGAAGTCGAAGAATTTTTAGGACTTATCAATTATTACAGAAAATTTATTAAAGACTTTGCAAAAATTATAAAACATTTTACAAAGGTACTTAAGAAAGAAGAAAAAATAAATTGTGAGGATAAAGATTATAATAAAGCATTCAGTAAAAGCAAAGAACTAATTACAAATTCCTCTGTACTAAAATATCCCGATTTTGATAAACAATTTTACATTACTTCGGACATATTAGACAAAAATATCCATGCGTTTAATTACAGCATAACAATTAAAAAAAGAAAAGAATACCACGTAAAAACGACAAAAGACAAACTAAGAATACCATATTCGGTAAAGGTAAACGCAAAAGGGCAGAACGCAAAAAGGCACCTACTTAAATTTTTTAACGAAACTATAAAACCCGATAAACAATACGATATATACTTTATGACTGAAGAATTGGAAACATCTACTTACGGAGTAATGTGACGGAAAAATATCATATCAACAATCATAATAGAAGTCAGGAAAGAACAGTCTACATTAAGAAAAAATTATATAAATCAAAGCGAAGTGTGTTTTGAACATGAATACGAAAGAAAGCCCTATAAGACCGAAATGTACGGGGGCGTTTTGTGTGCATGCGTACGTGCGTTACTCGTTAAATTACGCGAAAATAAAACCATAACCACGGTAAAACGACCTTGAGTGCTATAACCATTGGTAATATGAATACGATTATGCTCTTCCACATGGCAGTGGCTCTGGACTTTTCCCTTAACGTGCACGGTTCTCCTCTCGACGCCGTTAGTATTGTGCATCGCTGGTACTAAGTTTTATGAAAAAGTGCAGCGCTAATGCCACATAAAAGTGCATAATCATATTCATATTGGCAATGGTTATGACGCTAAAAGTCGTATTAGCGTGGTTAATGTTTTATTTTTGTGTAAATTAACGACTAACGTGCAAGACTGTGGCACCGATCTCCCGGTAAATAATTAATCAAAAAGCAATAATCATTAAAAAATACAAAACCAACCAATTTTTATTTATTAACGAGATCATTAAAAATGATAGAAACACGAGTGTTTCTAAAATAAATAATAAAATTCAAGAGATTTTTACTATATAAAGAATTATATTTAAATAGAATTAATTTAGAATACGAGTGTAGCGAGCAATTACAGCTAGTAAAGAAATTATGATATTGAAATTATGCTTCACACCATAACTTTCCAGTCAAAATTACTTCAAATAATGGAAGCGAATTTAATTCAATTATATTTAATGAGTTTTACCGAATACACAATATCCAATATCATCAATCTACCATTAATAGACACATCTCTTACGGACCAATAGAAATATGGCACTACATTTTGAAGGAAAAAATAGGTGTATTCGTGGATCAAACGCCAAGAGACACTGATAAAAATCAGGTTACTATAGCTATTCTGATATACATTCAGAGTATTCATTCCATCACAAGTTACAAACCGTTTGCTCCCTTGTATGGAGCTTACGAAGAATCGCACAAACATATTATAGATCCTGATGCAGATACAATAAAAAATATAATGATACTAGGAAGAAAGAAATCGTACCTTTTCATGACAAATTATATAGAAAACAAGAACAACAAAAGCAGCCGGATAACAAGGACGGAATGTTAGAAAATAAAGAAATATTTATTAAAACTGACACACATATGTGTCCGAAAATAAAATAAATAATAGTTAAAATAATAGTTATAATAATTAAAGCCTGCCAATACATAAATTCAGATAAATAAAGAATATTATAATGAATAAAATCATTAAAGAAAAATTCGATATTATTTAAACAATTAATCAAGAGATTATTTATATTATATAAAGTCAATATAAACTAAGAAATATATTCTAAGCAAGTTAAAATTAATTCATTCAAACATGAATTAAAAGTATTATTAAATTTAATTCAAAATATAAGCTAGTATTAAGATAATGCGTGCGAAAGCTAAGGAACGTGAGCGCCAGATGTGCGAACCCACAAGCACACATACGTGCGCACACTACCAAGCAGAGAGAGATTCGGCCTAATCAAAATCACACCTGCCTGAACGAGTCACACCTACGAGGAGGGAGGGAAATCTCCAGATGTACGCGCGACGAACGGTATATAAGCGCGCCCGAATTCGCACTGGCATAGCACTCTTGTATCAACCACCAAACCAACAGAATATACCTCTCTGCTACTTAATCCTTTTAGCTGTCTTTTCTCATTCCTTACCCAACCCCAAGCTCTTCTGGCAAGTCAACCACTTACTGCAAGTGCTGACGAACCCGGAAGAGTGGTTAAGTAATATTACTAGGCTTCTCGCGGCAAGCCAAAAGAGCATTGCGCTCTTTTGGCGAACCCGCTGCACTTGCAACAAGGCTACCCGCAAGTAAGCTAGGAAATCATTGCGATTTCCTAGCAAACCTTGCCAGTAGAGAAGAAAAACAACTCCTTTGCGATCCATTGCACGGTCATAAAGGGACTTGTTAATTTTAAGTTATTCTAAGAAAGTCTCTTGTCGCAAGCTAAAGAAATTATTGCGATTTCTTGGGGAACCAGCTGTGCGTAAAGCACTTTACCTGATTCGGGGGAAAAGTAATACACTTTTCCTTTGAACCCAGGTAAAGAGAGCGTCTGCCATCCAATACGCGGTGATAGATGGACTGCACAATCAATAATAAGTTCTAGATTTAAGTTATTCTTGAACATCTCGCGGCAAGCTTGTAGAGCATTGCGCTCTCCTTGCGAACCCGCTAAGTGATAAGCATGCTCACTAGTCGGGTGGACTGACATTGAATAGTCTACCGAACCTAGTCAAGTGAGAAGCGATAATTTTGTACGCTGCCCATTGCGCGGTAGCGGATAAAATACACTCAATTCAAGCCACCTTCTCGTCTAACCCGTCCCGCGTTTTTCCACTGAGTCTAGTACTCTCTTTGCGCTCGTGAAATGATTGTGCACTTTACGACTATTGGTGTGAGGAAAAACTCCAAATTTTCCGGCCAACTATTCCTCTAATACGCGAGGAATAGAAACGCCACCGGGGATTAGCGTAAGCTAGGCAAAGTGTAGGAGCCAGTGCGCGCCCTTTCAACTTCTCCCTAGCGAATACACGATTTGGGAGGGAAAAACACTGTCGTCTATCGACGAGAATCGAGTCCAGCACACGAACTCGAGTTTCGGTGGAGCATCACCCTACCGAAACAGAGAACGTAACGTTAGTACGTTACAAAACGCATCAATAAGATAAAACTGCGCCTCGTTATTAAAAATTACATGTTTAAAAAGAATAAGGTCCCTCATTCGATTGCCATATACACGGGCAACTACGTCGTTATAATTTGAGAAGCGCCAAAAGACTAAGAAAAACTTCTTAACTTTTCAAGCAGATGAAGATCTTTTGGATCTTAGCTATCCTGATCATATTCGTAAAAGGCATCAACATTAACCCGAATGCAACAACATGACGGCTACCAGTAAGGAATTGGAAGAATTATTGAAGACTTCCATTACGTACATTTCAACATTAATAAAACATCTGTCCAAGACACCTGTAACGATATCGTTACTAGCTGCCAAATTTTATACTCACGCCCGAACATGAGGATCAGATTTATTGAAACAAGCCGCTATTGTACGCGAGGAAGTGCATCACAATTTACAACAAATTATACGTTTTCACGACAAAACAAAAAGAGGATTAGTAAACGAATTACCAGTTCTCTAACCATGCTCTCTCTTTCGCTCTCCCCCCTCCCTTTCTCTCTCTTTAGACGACGCGACGTGGCGCGGCAGGAGCTATCATCCTCTCTGTCTCACATGCCCATCCGCCGTAGCTGAGCGCGCTCCCTCTATATCTCTCGCCGCGCGGCTTGTCCATGGACGGGTAACAGCTCGCAGGTAAGTCTCACGGTCGCTCCTATCATCTCCAGTTCCGCTAATCAAACAAAACCTTTATTTATTCATCAGGCTGGTGCACGGCGTTGATATTGTCAGCGTCGAGGCTCGGCTCAATTTCCTGTTCTCATAATATTTTCCCTTGTGACAGGTTCTTCGTCACAATTATCCCCACCCTAAACCGGACCAATATTTTAATAAAATTAAAATTAGAGGGCCGCGACAGTCGAGTCAATCAGTGCTTTGACGTCTGGCGGCTTTATCTACAATATGGCTGCTCTTATGCTTCTTTGGGTCAGGGCTTGAGCTAATGGAGTGCCATCCTTGACCCCGATAGCGGGGTAGGCTCATGACATGGAAGCGGTTGGCCTCATTGCATCGGGGACACTCAGCTCCCATACGCCCGCAGTTCTCGCAATAGGTATTGCGAGGCTGTAAGCATTGGCCCTGATTAGAATCTTGTCGCTAACAATTGAAGCAGACGTAGGAGAGCAGATTCCAGTTGGGATCCGTGGCGATGGGTGTTACCGCCGCGAATATCACCTTGGGTCTTCACCTTGAGCAGCCCGCCATAACAGGCTTCCTGATGACTCCTTTTCTCTACCGGCATCGCCTTAACCTTCTCGATGGCTCTCAGTGCGGGGCGACACAGGCGGTCCGGTAGTCCAGTGGGAGGTGACGGTGAGCATCTGTTATTCTGTGTCGCCGACGGCGCGTAGTCGTCCAAAGTGAGCTGATACAGGCTCTACCAATGTGACAGACTACTCGCGTCGCTATCCGCGCCGTAGTGACAACTTCACGGGTTTCTCTTAATCGTCATCTCAGGCCTGCGGGGACCCAGGCGAGGACCTCGATACCGACAGATGCCACGTTCGCCATCCGTTCGTATTGCCCATTACCTATCTTTAATCACCTTGGAGGGGGGAGGGGGCCTGCTTTGAGGCCCCAACTGGGCCCACAAGCTCCGTGAGCTCCGCCACGACCTCCGTGCTTTTCTATTCTCTACTGACACTGGGAGAATCGCCTTCTCCGCTTCCACCGGCTTAAGCATCGGGATCCTCAAAGTACATGGTGGGGTCACAATTGGCCAGATCTTTTCTGCCGCATCCGCTATAACCTTACGTTACTCCTCCTCGGCCTTGGCCTTGAGCTATGCTCGATGCAGTTACTCCTTATGGACCACGTGCGCCGGGTTAAGTTCTTCCCCAAGCTGTTCCGCCCAGCATAACCTGGGGCTTTTCGGCGGGGCAGGTCGCAGTTACAGCGGGGAAGGGATGGCTTGGAGACTCGCCGGTAGTTGTGTGGACTTGCTCGGCCTACTGTAGTGGACTGACATTTGCTGGCTCTCCAAATACTTAGACCGATAAAATCATCCCGAATTATTACCTCCTTTCCTTCAAGCCAACCCACCACCCGACCAGGATGTCACAGACACAGTGGTTAGTGATTGATTACTCCCTACACATGAGATTATAAGAACGTTCAACAGACTGTCACAGAATCGACGAGGGGCCTACATAAGGATCGTACGTGGGAAGTTTAGGGCTTATGTAGTGGGTCCTACTCTTGGTGGGATGAATTTTTTTAGTTCGGATACGTAAGCCTTCGTTATTCGATGGCTAACTCCCCCAACCTGGCGTAGAACATACACTGTAGACGATCCGACATCCACGATCTCAAATGACCCTTCAAACTCCAGAGCAAGCTTAGCATTAAACTTCTGGGCTGCATTGGACAATACATGCACCCTTCTCAGCACCTGGTCACCTTAATTAAACCTGACTCATTTTCAAGGCATGTCCTTCCTCAGAAATTTGACTAGCGCTACCTTCCACTCTAGAGTCCTTCTCTATTAACTTCGAGTACCATCCGATCACTCCTATTAAACGCCTCAGCTGCTTTACTGTCTGCAGCGCTGGATAGTTGACAATCGGCGCTACCTTTTCTGGAGCCGGCCGTAGACCTTCGCTATCCAGAACGAAGCCCATATATGTCGCACTCGAGCAACAAATCTCGCATTTCTTTCGGTTGATCGATAAATTCGCAACTCTCAATCTCTGCAGCACCATCTCTAGCCAGTGTAGGTATTCTTGACAATCCTCTGTAACTACGATGATATCATTAGTCCGGGGAAATACGTCGCCCGCATATAAACCATTTTTCCGATTCAATTTTTTTGCAGATTTTTGTTCAGGAGGTTATCCTTATTATAAAAAATCATGTTACCGGCCGGTAACGATAAAAAAGTGTGTAATAAAATAATATATTTGTTATTTAATTAATAGAAAAAAAAGGAAAAACAAATGAATGATATTTAAGAAAAAAAATTCTTATTATTTTATTAATCAGTAATAAAATCTAATAAAACATTTTTACAAGCATGTAAATCACAACCACATAGAGGAACACAGCTTACATTATTTATTCTACAGTTACATGCCTTTGTGCTACAAGATTTTTTGCAGTTACATGGTTTTATCAAATTTTCAGGCAGTGGACTTTTGGTTAAAAATGCAGGTAATAAAGTATTTTCTTCATACCTGTAAACGAACCTTGTAAAATCTAAATATAAATATTGAGGATGTATTGCGTTTTTCCATATGTAAGTTTGTGTTGAAGCTCTCAATGTATGCTGATACAAAGCATCTGACGTACATGGAATATTAGATAAATTAATCCCAATCCCGCAAGATCGAGAAAAAATAATAGCTCTAGCCTCTTTTGCAGTTCTGCCATTTTTTCTAATATTTGTAAATATAATTTTTCCAGTGCATTGAAATCTTCACTACTTACATATGAGCCACTGACTCAAGCGCTAAGAGCATCTCGATTCGCTTCAACTGGAAGTAACTTGAACGCATTCTTTTTAGTGCCAATCTTCCTAGTGGTATCGCAACCGGTAAAGGCATGAAATGCTAGCAAAATCTCATCTAAGGGCTGTGTTAAACTATTAGCTGCTACATGACAGGCTAAGTATCTTCGTTTCTGACTATGTACTTTAAACCACAAGCCCAAGCAACCTAGAGATTGAAATACGTGCCAAAAATGAATAGCTAAATAAAAATATCAGTGTCTACGCTATAAATTATTATTTCTGAATTTAATTGAAAATTATATAGCGCGTGAGAAAAAATTCTTGTATCTGCTTCAAAATTATTACTTCTTAATTCAGTAATTTCAGATAAAATTTTACCTTGAATTGAGCAGCAGTTTTCAATATTATGAAACCCTCCCAAAATAATTAACTGCTGATTATTATTGAGTGAAACATAGTTCAAAGCATTTGGTCAGAGAAATTTAACCAAATCAAGCTTATTTTTTTGATTTGTCAAAAATGTCTTGATATTCGTTGGTATTTTTGTTTTGGAACCTGCAATCGCTATGTCTGATACGCTTGTACATTTGGCTCTTAGTGAACTTTCTAAATATTTTATACCAAAATAATCGTATCTATCGAATATAATATCAATCCGCGAAACATTTGATTCATTGAAAAAAGATACAATGTAATCGTAGAATGCGCGACCAAATTCACCGAACGTTTTATATTTAGAGAGTTGTAATAGGTAAACAAATACCATTCCATCGAACAAATGTATTTTTGTGTTTGAAAATGACGAATTTGAAATAAACACTTGAGTACAGTTTGTTCTTTTTTCAATTTCATCCATAAGACTGGATTTGATAGATTTTTTAAAAAAAACCATCGGAATCTGCGAGCGCTTTTGGATAATTTAATAATTCATAAGTAGCATAATCTGCAACACTGAAACCTCTTTGAACCATTAGCATTGTCATTTGATGAATATCGACTGTTTCTTTAGTATTTTGTAGTTCCTTATTATTTTGCTTTTTAACTTTAGATTTTTCAATATAATTAAAGTTTTTTCTAACTACTTGAGGGATTCGATCAAAAATACTTTTTTCTTTTTTTACAAATCGTTCAGCTGTAAAATCTTGTAATAATTTTTCACCATTTTCTTTTAAAGATAATAAATAAGAAGTAATATCTTCACTAGCAAGCTTACTTTTAGAACTATTGTATAAACCTGCTAATTCTTTACTACAACGAAATAAATTCTTTGAATTTAGCATATTGATAATTTTTGTTACGTCTTTTTCATCTCTGTTAATTTGACTAGCACTCCATTCATTATGACTAAATGAATCAATATCACTAGAAGAATCATCGCGCATATCACAGAAAAAAAAACAATGATTCATGCATTGTATTTTTATTTCACTCAATAATAATTTATTAAACTCAACTAATTTTTGTTATTGCAAAATAAATAAATTGATACTAGTTTTACGGTTACTTTTAATCATTATTGTTAATGCAAAAATAATAAACAAATTCAATGTCTCATATACTTTAAAGGCTTTTCTAACCAAAAAGTTTCTCGGGATTGACGATGTTTCTCATCGCAAATCTAATAATAGTCAATTAATTTGACAATCAAAAATAATTGTGATTGTTAAATTAATAAACAAATTCAGATCTCACGTAATTTAAAGACTTCTCTAACCATAAAAATTTACTTAGGAACTTGTTTATTAATTTAACAATCACAATAATTTTGCAAGATGAAATTGATTACCTATTATCAGACTCGCGATGAAAAGCATAAAAAATCCCCTAGTAAATTTTTTGGTTAGAGAAGTCTTGAAATTACATGAGACACTGAATTAGGTTACTAATCTTTCAACAACAATAATTTTGAAATCTGAAATTAATTGACTAATATCTGATTCACAATAAGAGGTATCAAAGACCTGAAGTAAATTTATCGGTTAGAAACGGTTTTAACATACATGAGACATTGAATTTGTTAATTAATTTTACAATAACAATAATTTTGCAACATGAAATTGCTTACTTATTATTAGATTCGCGATGAAAGGCATTGAAAACATGGAGGAAATTTTTCGGCTAGAAAAGGCTTTAAATTGCATGAGACATTGAATTTGTTTATTAATTTAACAATAACAATAATTTTGCAATAGGAAATTGATTACCTATTATCAGATTCGCGATGCGAAGCATCGAAAGTTCCTAAGTAAATTTTTATGGTTAAAAAAGTCTTTAAATTACGTGAGATCTGAATTTGTTTATTAATTTAACAATAACAATAATTTTGCAATAAGAAATTGATTAACTATTATCAGATTCGCGATGCGAAGCATCGAAAGTTCCTAAGTAAATTTTTATCGTTAAAGAAGTCTTTAAATTACGTGAGATCTGAATTGGTTTATTAATTTAACAATAACAATAATTTTGCAATAGGAAATTGATTAACTATTATCAGATTCACGATGCGAAGCATCGAAAGTTCCTAAGTAAATTTTTATGGTTAGAGAAGTCTTTAAATTACGTGAGATCTGAATTTGTTTATTAATTTAACAATCACAATAATTTTTGATTGTCAAATTAATTGACTATTATTAGATTTGCGATGAGAAACATCGTCAATCCCGAGAAATTTTTTGGTTAGAAAAGTCTTTAAATTATATGAGACACTGAATTTGTTTATTATTTTTGCAT
>UELU01142949.1:109421-124340 GCA_900490025.1 Megastigmus dorsalis | reverse complement strand
TATATATATATATATATATACACGCATACGCGCACGCGCTCGTTTTCTCGCGGCTCATTTTGATGGAAGGATGTTTAACATGCCGCGCCTAAACCGCGCCTCGAAAAAAGCCACTTTTTCCTCCTCTCTCTCTCTCTTTCTTTCTCTCCCTCGTCTCTTGCGCGCGCATGTACAGTTTCTACCTCGTTCTTCTTCGTTTATATTTCGCATTAAGCCGTGGACACACGGTGCGTATGCGTATATGCGGCTGTAACTCGTTATTAGCTGTATGAGATAAAGGTATATTCGATATACCTTATAAGACGTTTGAAAATCGATAAATGGATTCTTGTCATGTGAAATTTTTGTTGGGATCTTTTTCGCATTTACTTATATTTACCACTATTGAAAATCTGATTTTTTTTAATTAAATTGATACGCAGGTATTTTATTGTTATAAATTCTATAATATATCGTTTCTAGACTCTGTTGAATGCATAAATCTTGAACAATAAGTATACAATAGAGTTTAATAATTTTATTTCAGTGCTGATGAATGTGACGATTGGATAATGTGGTTTTCGTTATACGAATTTTACTGAACCAAAACTTTGATTAAAAAACTATTTGCATAGTGTATTAAGTCAATAGCTCCAAATAAACAAAATTTAGAATCGTAAAACAATAATAAAAACATTCAAAGAATGATTCCAAGCTGATCTTATTTCGTCAAAAGTATCGATTATTATTTTCTATTGAAAGATTTCTAAGAAGATGTAATTCTAAAATTTTAAAAGCCATTACCATAGATAAATGTTTACTTATAACCTATTTGTAATTCTAAGATTTCAAATTACTTTGAGATCTTATTAATTATTACATGTTCCAGTTGTAAAATCGTCTATTATTATTGTAAAAAATGTCTTGGAACCAACTCAATTTAAATGTTAAGTAAATTAAGATATTGTTAAATACAGCAACGTTACGAAACCGGTGGCCTATGTCGTTTTTCTAGTTTCTTTGTGTAGTTTAAGAGTTTAAGAAAGTAACCACCATAACTAGCTAAATACGATTTTAATATATATGATTATAAAACTACGAGTTTTCAAAGATAATTTTACCACGTCATTCGCTATAAAAATCACTTTCCCACTATATGCAGCGGCGCAGTCTCTTGGCTCTGTGTTATCGTATATATTATCATAAAATGAATGACGGTGTAAGCACTGCGGGGGAGTCACGGCATGTCTACTTATCCCATACCCGGCATTATAAAGAGAATTAATTATGTTGGAAAATGTAAATTTTAATCCGATTTCTTGCACTTGATGCAATAAAAATGTTTATTGAACGCTAGCGTCAACTCGTAATACAATCCAAATGAAGAACCAAACGAACAGAAGATCTCGCGTTAATCTCTCATTCAGCACCATATAAAACCTCCATATTAATCCATAGCGACGGCTTCTCTATATAGTTGTAAAAGCGAAATCTTTATATACCGCGACCGAGATACGGATCCCCGAAGTTCATCACACCAGCCAAGCCGCGCGATCGTCTATTTAATGGTTGACGATAAAAAAAGGAAATCCTTCGGCGTCGAGTAAGAGAAGAAAAAAACTGCTCCGTTTTTTCTTTTTTTTTTTTCGTTTTTTTTTTCTTATGAAAGAAACGCTTCGGGGGCCCGGGCGCGCAAGAGTTGTAAACTCTCGGTATATATACCGCAGGACTCACGCGACTCGGCTTAGATTTTATAGATCGCGGCCACTTTGCTCGTGTGTGTGTGTGTGTGTGTGTGTGTGTATAGAAGTTGGCGGGTCGATGGCGGGCTGCGTCTCCTCCCGCGCTATAAAATTTCGGAAATCGATCGTATAACCGTTGCCCCGGAGTTCAGAGTCTGAGGAGTTAAATAATAATTGCCGCGGCGGCCGGAGCCTTTTGAGCCTCGGTCCGCGCGTGTGCGTGTATTGGGTCGAAAAATCGTGCAGGGGACCTTCCGAGAAATCACATGTGCCGCGGCTCTCTGTATATCTATATTTATAATCTCGACTATTATTGCATACGTGGGTTGGGAGTAAAAGTTATAATTCGCCGAGCACTAATAAATATTATTCACTTTTATAATTGAGATGATAAATGCGTTATGTAGATAAGTTTATACTAAAATCATCGGTAATTGATTTTTCATATTTATAGGTGCATGCAAATATAATTCGTAAACAAAAGAGTGTCTTGCCAAAGAATGTTAACCGTGTATTTCTATACAAGTGAAGCATATAAATAGACTGCACTTGAACACATCTAGAGTTTGTAAACCAGAAGGAATGCAGGTATATATATATAAGTTATATGTGTCTGCTCATCAACATTTTTTGTATATTATTAATATCCCTGGCGAAAAATATGATTATTTTAAATTGGGTGAAAGCATTTCTATGCCGATATAACAGCTACTAATTTTCACCCCACTTTCGATCGACCAACCCAATTTCACACGTACTTTTTCCTTTTTGCGATATTTCCGGATTTCACCTTATTTCGTCAAAAGGAAAAAATCCGAGCAACAAAATCAGCGCGCCCATAAATAAACAAAACTCCCGAGTTCATAAAGGCGAGAAGCTAAGCGAGGAGAAATAAAGCGGTCGTGTGTATATAGCCACACGTAGGTGCAAGACAGTATTATACATAATACCACCGCAGCAGCAGCAGCAACAGCGGACGAGGCTCCGCGCGCATGCCTCGCGCACTCGACCGCGTATACATTTACAAATTACGGGTAATTGCGGCTCGCATGGCTCCTTCTCTCCTTCTCTCTCTCTCTCTCTCTCTCTCTCGCTCTCTCATTCGCAGAGGCCAGAAATTTTAAATGGCGAAACGTATATATGCAGCCGAGAGATTTTCCCCCGTGGCTATGGCGCCTCGTGTATGCCTCTATAATACCTTCGAGAGAGAGAGAGAGAGAGAGAGAGGCTCTCGCGGATGATTTTCCACTTACTTGCATGATTCGTAGCTTAGGCGGGCTGTAACGGCTTCGAGAACCCCGGCGATATCGCCGTTTATCGAGAGATTATAATATGTGGAAAAGGCGCGCAGCTATGCTTCCGCGATCTTTTCTCCAGAGAGGGAGAGAGAGAGAGAGAGAGAAAGAGTCTTGCATGCACGGCAAGGTGCAAGGTGGGTAGTCGACCCGTGGCACTAACCGTGTTTCCATGTGCGCACCTAGCTTTTTTTTTGTTGCTTGCGTGTAATGAAGATTTCAAGCGGGATTGTGCGGATTGTTGCAGAGGATAGAAATGCTTGACGTATTTGAAGTATAAATGCGTGGCTGTATGTGCATTTTACGAAAATGAAGTTTTGTAACATTTCTCTTTGAATTATAGCAATTATGCAATACAATTTGTATATAAGACATTGAATATTATATTAGTTTATTTATGCTCAGTACAGAAAAAAAAAAACAGGGCTTGCCTTTATAAAAGTATTGAAATTACCCAGTTTTCTATTGTTTTAAATAAATAACTTAGCTTATTTGAATTTCAATAATTTCTTTTATTGGTCAGTAAAAGTATTAGCATTTGTCCTAGAAGAATGTTATATTATGTGGAGCTTCTAAGAAGCAAGCAAACGTTTATCGCTTATGGAAAAACGCTCAGCTCGTACTTAATATAATTTCAAAGCCTCAATATTATGCAAAATTGTACTTAATTATAAATGACTCTCAGCTTAAGGATGTATAATAGTCGTATAAAAAGCTGAATGCCGCGGATCCAGCAAATTCCACCGAAGCATCGCCAGATACATACACACTCGAGCGCAGCATTGCATTTTCATCGCAAACGTTTATAAGCGCGCGTGCATCGCTGAATACTGCCGAGTGTTTGAGAGGAAAGAGCTGCGAAGAAGAAGAGAGAGAGAGAGAGGAAGAGTCGTTAGCGGGGAAACTTTTGCGAGACTTTATTCGCAATGAAACTTATCCCGCAGAGGAGTGATAAAACGCAGCGAGAACGCGAGGTTATACATGGGCGAACACAAGGCTTAAAAAAAAAGAAAGAAAGGGGGGAAAAAAAAGAAGAAAAAAAGAACGAAAGAGGAAAAGGAGATAAACGAGTGGAGAGCGCGCTTGGGTGTAGCTCCACTTGCGCTGTCGCTCGACCAAAAGAACACAAATAAAGCCGGGTATATGCGCGGTGTATAGTTGCGAGGCGGTACAAGAGCTCTGTACATGTGCACGAGGCGCGCACGAGGTGCGAAAGAAAAAGGCGGACCGAGAGCGCGGAAAGCACATCCACACTTGTGCGAGTCGAGTGGCTCTAAAACGTGTGTATAACGAAGGAGAGCGAGAAGTGCAGAGATCGAGAGCAGGGTCAAACTTTGCGCTGTTTACGGGAATGGACTTTTGAGCCAGTCCTACAGCTTCCCCCTTTGTTTTTTTCTTCTTATTTTTTTTTTTAATGCGGAGCCTTTGACTATGTGTAGGTAAGTGAATTTTGAAGTTGATCGATCCGATGGGAAATGCTGGTTGGACCTGCGATTGTATATATAGTGAAAGGCTATTATGAATTGATTGAAAGTTTTCGTGTCGGTGTTCGGAGTGAGTGGTTTGCTAAGAATTGAGGAATGAATTTACTTAATTTGGTAGTAAATATGCTTTAAATATGTATGTTAAAAATGTATAAAGTCGCTATAGGACTAGTTGGTTTTGTCAAGTCAAGTCAAGCATAGGCTTAATTTTCCGCAAATACAAAGGTTTTTCACTCGTCTAGATTTATAATATAAATAATTACAATATTCAACTTCGTTCATCCAACTTACTATTCAATGCAGGAAAATGACAAGTTAAGAAGGCATGCAAGGTATGTAAACTCGATCGCAAGAGAGGCGCCAAAGTTTCAGACAAGCTTAAGAAAGGGATACACCTATACCTATATACACGTCCATCGAAACATGCAGCGCACATAAGCGCGAAAAAGAGAATCAGCTCTTCACCTTGCTCAAAGTGCGAAAAAGAGGCTATACACCTCCTCCTCTCTTTCTCTCTCTCCCTCTCTCTCATTCTCCTCGAGAGATCCACACTTGACGCTCTTTAAAAGGTTCGGCTACGACCTGGCAAATGTGCTCGGGTTTTCGCTTCACTCTCTGTTGCAGAGGCACGAGAGGTATGTGGCATAGCGTATATACATGTACACGAAACGAATATATAGACGCCGCGCTGAATAGGTGCAAAATGAAGGCGGCGATGCGCATGCAGATGAGGCGAGTAGAGAGCAAAGTGGCCGCGCTCGCAATAGAGAGAGAGAGAGAGAGAGAGAGAGAGAGAGAGAGAGAGCGAGTATAGGTACATGCGGCCGGGGGTCGAAAAAAGGAAGATAGTTTTAAGACTATGGTTTGTGCAGTGTTGGAAAAGCACTAATGCGGCATTACGGCCGGGATTTTTCAGGCCCCTTTGCCGCTCTCTCTCTCTCTCTCTCTCTCTCGGGAGGCGCGCGCTCGCTGCGCACACTCGAGCCGCCGCCGCCGCCGCGCGTTTTGCTGCACATCCTTTTCTCCCGCCCCCCTGGACGCTTTTTCTCTTCTTTAACGAATTTTATGGGCATAATAATGCTAGAAACAGTACTTGCCCGAGCGATGCATCGCGTATGCGAGAGTAGACTGAGAACTATGGCGGCGACTGCGGAAAACTAATCGAATTTCGAAATGTCTTGTATATGTTTATGTCCTATCAATGCTAGTTTATGTGATTAATTGAATTTTCGGTGTTGAAATCGATATTATTTGTACAATTAGTTTGAAAATAAGATTGAAAATAGGAAATATAACTATTTTTTTAAAACGAAATTAATCATCAAACATTTGTATTAAAGTTGTTTTGTTAACCATTGAGACGTATGCGTAAATAAGTATTAAAAAATTATGGTTTCCCATAAGATGCCGATGTTATGAATGTGTAAACAAAATTATATGTCTATACCTTACACATACAAAAATTTAACAGTCATTTTGTTTATCCATGCCTAACCATGTATCAAATATCAATTCAATAATTTATTCTTTTACTGATTAAACTTGCGTAAGACATCATCAATTTTCAGGAACAGAATCAGCCAATATATTACTTTATAAAATGTATTACATTTTTGTCAATAAACGATAATCCATTCAAAGATTTAGTGCGTACAGAATTTATTCGCTTTCTAAACTAATAAGATTAATTTAAATCGCACTTTAATCGTCATTACGAGCTTTTTTTCATTCATCATCCCTACCAATCTTGACCGTACACAACAGCTTCCAATACAAGAAAACCTGAAAGTGTTAAATTCCCCAATCATTTCTAACAACGCACTATTTCCCCCTTTTTTCCAAATCATCGTAATAGCATTAAAAAAAGACCCCCCGCAATACGAAACGGATAGATATAATAATCAATGATCGCGACCGCGGTTCACGGGAATAGTCTCCTCTCTCAACGATACATCGGTGAAGAGGGTTCGAGGCCGCAAACTGCACCAACGATACTCGCCGTGGAAAGTATCAGGCGAGAAGTGTTGCAGACGCGCGCTTTCGGACACGCCTCGCTGCCTCTCGCAGCTAAACTCAAGAATCCGCCGAGTTGATAGAAAAATAGCGCTTAATAAGCCAAAAGGGGAATGGGGCAAGTGGGATAATGGACACCTTGAGTCCGTCCCTCTCTCCCTCTTATCTCTCTCAGGTATTATACGAGGCCTTATTACCGCGTATATATTACGCGGGGATCAAACCGCCTCGGTGCGCCTCACTCGGGGTGTTAACGGGCCGCGAAGTTCGTAAAGGCTCCGCGGCGCAAAAAGCTTATAAACGCGCGCGTAATGCGAGCTCCTTTCTCTCTCTTGCGCGCGCGGATGTCTACAGCCCTCCTGCTTTATACGGATATATTTCCAGCTAGCGCATAATACATATCCCCCTACAGAGCATATCGGCTACTCTGGCGGCGCTGCAGCCAACGGCAGAGAACTAAACGAAGGGCACCGTGCATTTTTCCTTTAATTCCTTCCTTTTTCGAAGGCCCTCCCGGGGATATATATACGTATAGTTTTAAAACTCTCCTCCGGTGAGACGCGAATTTTTATAAAACACGCGTCTTCTCTCTGTATATATGTGTGTGTGTGTGTGGAGCCAAGGCGCGAAGATGATGCGAAATTGACGTGCGATTATCGAGGCGCGAGTGGAAGGTGCGCGCATTATTATCGCCACCTAGAGGTGTGCTGATGCTTGCGCTTCGCCGAGAGGATACTTGGGACTACTCGGCTCGCACCTTCCGATCCTGCGATGCGCGCATTAAGTGCATCCTTGGGACTCTGTCTCTCTCTCTCTCTCTCTCTCTCTCTCTCTCTCGCTCTCTTTCCCGCCGAGTTGAGGATTTTCTTACGAGGCGTTATATATTCTTGGTTGCAGGCTGCTGCTGCTGCGAGCTTGTACAAGTGCGAATGGTTTGCCAAGAGGAATATGGATGTGTGTATGTGATAGGTGGATGGGCTGTTCGGTCGTTCGTTCCTTAAGTTTTACATGATGCATGCGAGGATGCAGCGTAATGGACTTGCGTTTTATTTACTAGGCTCTTTTTTTCTTTTTCTTTTAGTATTGTGTGGCTCTTTTTTTTTTCCTCGCGGAGCGTGAGAGTTTTTTGTTTGACGCAAATGCGATGTGCGGACTGCTCATAAAGTGTTATAAGATGAAAAATCGTTCAGATGCGGAGCTTGAAGCTGATACTCCAAATAGATTGATATATATATGTATAATTATATGTAATTGATTATTTCTCCCACGAATATAGCATTTTTGCTGAGAAAGCGCATTTAACGGTATAGCAAATATTCAAAATCTAAAGTGCGCAATTTGCATACACTCATTTGTTATCTTGTTCAACACTTTTCAGCTCCTAAGCGTATATCAAAACTCCCCAACGATATACTCCCCAATCGCTAAAAAGCTTCAAATCCAGCATACTCGTTTCCTTCCAACATTTCCTCCATCGCGGGTATGCACCGCAGCGCGGCAGTGCAGCTCGTCGCGCGCGGGAAAAAAAAAAAGAAAATAGAGGAGTCGGTGGCGCGGGGCCGAGGTGATAATGCACATGCGACCGGTGTAAATGAGTACCCTCATTTGTCGCGTGTACACGTACGAGTATTCGTGGGAACGATTTGCTCCGCGACGCAGCCGATCGAACAAACGCACTACTCAACATCGATTTTCCCTCTGTTTATATGTGTGCAGTGTGTATATAGTGTAGAGAAAGAGTTGCTTCATACCTATATATATATATGTAGAAAGAAAGAACAAGACTTGCGTATACATGCACGCGTAACTCTATAAACATATATATATGTATTGCGGAGGAGATGCAGGTTGGGAAAGTGGGTAAGAAAAAGTGCTTGTGACAAATTGCACGTGTTTATAGAGTTACGCGTGCATGTATACGCAAGTCCTGTTCTTTCTTTCTTCTTTTTTTTTTTTTTTCGTTACCATAGGATTTTGCATATCGAGTCGCCGAAGGTATTATACGTGTGTGGTTTCGCAGCTTTTACGTTGCGGCAAAGTGTTGTGTTTTTCGTATTTAGTTTCACATTCGGTTATTGAATGTATACGCTGTAGCCGTAATAATATGTATCGTAATGCGCGGGTTTATGACGCGTTCTTTTTCTTCCCTTTTTTTTCAAATTGGCGGTTATGCGTTTGATTTGAATGCGAAATATTCCAGAGAACTTATACTCTTTTCTGTGTAATTTTATTTTGATAAGCATTTAATTTGATGCTACAATTTATTGTAATTACAAACTTTTGAAAAGCTTATTATTAGCGTTACAAAATTAGGTTTATATTATATAGTATCATTTATTGTTGTAACCAATTTATTTCTTAAAATTATATTGTGTATTTGAAGCAAAATAAAATTATCAACCTGATATACACGTATAAAAGCAAATATTAAGAATTAATTGCATTGCAGATATTATATATGCTTATGATTCTAACTGCCTACATTCAAATTTTAAGAATAAACTTAGGTAAAAATATAAAAATGTATAGTTTTTATTTTCGATTCCAAAAAAAAATGTAAGTATAGATGTTTAATTCCTTTACATGGTCAAACACATTTTCAGAAAAACAAAGAATGTTTCAAGTGAATATTTAATTATTTAAAGATGTATATGAATAAAATTCTATGTTTTAAATTATTATTTAGATCTAAAAATTAAAATAAATAAATGCTTATTTTTCTATATTTTTTCAATCGATCAAAAAATATTTCAGGTAACTATAATAAAAAGCTCAGAATTTTTTTTACACAGGAATTTATACTTATATACCTAGATACATTCAAATTTTTATACGCTAAACTATTTAATGTTTGTGTTAGAAATTACGGAAAATTGGAAATTGAATAGGTAGTATATTTAAAAAAAGTGAAACATTGATTAACAGTCTCATCGATACCATAAATCAATAATGCACAATTTGAATACCTAAGCATAAATCAATTTCATTAGACTTTTGTGGAATTCCTTTGCATGACTTTAAATGGCTTTGTTAGCGTTGTATATGTATGCTCTTTTATTCATCCAATTGCTATACATTACAGTTATAAATATAGCAACCAAATTGTCTCAGCATTATCCAATACGTGTAAAATTATAAATATAAGCATTGATAACAGGCGCAAAATTACAGAATATAAACTATTAGAGCCATTGGAGTAGCGGTTGAAGACTCCTTTTTAACCCGTTGGTAGCGCGATAAACTCTGCGAATCCGATCAATATATCCGCAGAAAGCCACAGCAGCAGAAGCAGCGTCGCTCCCATTTCTAACCTCACACTCGTTCACCCAAGCACCTCCACACCGAGAAGCCACCAAATACAAGCCTATGATCGAATCTACTATTACACCCGTTCCCCAATACTTACATCCCATCGTTCCTCTATATACGTGAATCTCACCACGTCGCCGGGTCGCCGCTGCTGCATCAGTGTCGTCCTGTCACTATATACAGTCTCTCTCTTGAGAGAGATCGTCCCCGCCTCCTCCATACCTCTATTGCAGCTGCGATACGCCGTCTCTCTCGCACGGCTCGGGCGACCGCCCATGCACGCCTCCCTTCCCTGGGCCAGCAGCAGCAGCAGCAGCACCGGCGCGCGCCACCGCAGTCTCTACTGTACACTCGCTCACTCTCTCTCTCTCTCTCGCACTTTGCATGTGTATAGCGTGTATATAGGTGTATAGTGGACGGCGTGGTGGGGGAGACTGGCGCGACGAACCGGCGAACTCTGCTCAGACCGCAAGTAGACGCGGTAGCGTGCGCGCGCGTCGTACCGAAACATCCAACACCTCGAGTGTCTGCTGCTGCTGCTGCTGTCGCTGTCTGCCTCAGCTCGCCTCTCCTTCATCATCGACGATTCGTCATCATTGTCCACAAACACACACACACACACACACCGCGCGCGCGCAAAACATTGTTTTGCCTGTATTGTCGTAAGCAGATCAGAGAGACACGCGCATCACAGGGAACTGGCTTCCCGTGAATTATCAAAAGCGAAACAGAGTTTTGAAATTGAATCTGCTGCAGCAGGGTTAGTGCAGAAGTGTCGTGTGGATCAACTCGGCCGGTGCATCATTTCGAATTAGTGTGCAAAAGTGGAGACGACGACGCGCGCGCAAAACGATCTTCTCCAAATGCAAAGGGACGCAATTTCGCAATAGAACGTTCGGATCGCACACTGTCTTATGTTACGTCGAATAATGCATTTGTGATTGTTATAAATGTCGAAGCAGCGCCGCCAATATAATCATACATGTTGATGTGCAAGAAGGAAGGATTTAGTGAAACTGCGTATGCCGAGACTGTGTCGTGCTGCCTTTTTCCGTCCTCATTGCGCGCGTTAAGTGTAAACAAGTGACAGTTAAGAATCGGAGTCCATACGTAACGGTACTGTAACAGTAAACAATTATGAGAGAGCAAAAGTGCACCGATTCGTTACAATAGAGCTAAACATCAGCAAGTGAGTGTGAGTGTGTTTATGTGTGTGATTGCGAAGGATATATTTTATAACCCCAAAAAGGTAAATCCAATGAGCGTCGAGTGTTCAAAGACGGTTCGGTTATAAAGAGAACAGTCATCGGGAGAGACGCATAAGTGTGAACAACAAGAGGAAAGGATTGAGGGATAGTAGAGGAAAGTTTCGAGAGAGAGAGAGAGAGAGAGAGAGAGCAAAAGCTGAGAGCGTAGGGTAAGAGAGCGAGAGAGGTGCTAGGCGCGTCGTGCAGTAGTGAGAGCGAGCGTCCCGTCGCTCGCGCCCAAAAGCAGTCAAAATTCGGGTCAAGAACAAGGACCCGGTGCCGTCCTACGCGATGGAGATCTTGGACGAGTACCAGGACACGATGGGCCAGACTGTTCCCGGCGACGTAGCGGTGGCCAACATGGCGAGCATCGCCGCCGGCATGGCACACCATCGACACACACCTGACAGCCCAATGGTAAGCCGAGCTCTATCTCCCTTAGTTGTTCGAAAACATAATCTGTTTAGACCAGCGATTGAACACGGTTATCAGTGAATGTATAGGTACTTACTTTGTTTTAAAGATCTGTGACGCTGTTCATTCGCTGTGTACTAATGGTCCGTTACGTAAAGCGAATAGATTGGACCCGGTATAGCAATGTAATAAATTTAGTTAATTAGTGATCTAAAATCTATTTATTGCGATGACGAATCAGTTGTTTTTAAACTTTGATATAAATAAATGCCTAAGAAATAAAGCTTTAACACAAATCAAAATCTTATTTATGATAACATTATTCGATATTTAAATTATGTCAAGGAAAAAATCTACTATTGTTGTTTTATAGTGAAATTTTTTTAAATTAATTGTGTACGAAATAGAACGTTATTTTTTGATAAGCGTATAATGGTTTTCAAAAATAAGTTACGAATTTAAATGCAGCTCTAAAAGCACAGAAGTTTTATTGTTTTTTACAAAGCAGTCAAAAATCACTAATAGTTAAATAAAGGGACAATTGTCAGAGAGTTTCGTTTTTTTGTAAATTTATTTTAATTGATTCTCATTCATTTTCCACTTCATGTAACTAAATAAAGTTACATAAAAATTAGTCAATTAGAAATACTTATTACTCACTATGCAATTATCTATCCTAACCTTAAACTCAAACTGTACATGTTTTTTTAAAGTTGCTTTCCATTTACCTTTTGCATTGTGCTAAATCATTAAATTAACTGTACTAGATTCCTAAGCAAATTCATTCAGTATAAATATATATAAAATTGTTATTACATTCATTTGATTTAATATAATCAAAACCACTCTCAAGGTTGATGTTTAAAATAGACAATATCATGTGTACATAATAAACATTAATTTAAAAAAATTTCATATTCATATATATATATATATATATATATGACAGGGTATAGTAATTCAAATACCATTTAAACTAATAATACATTGAAAATTTCGAAATGGAGCAAACTTTATGTTAAAGCAATAACAATGTTGATGCGCAATTCTTGGTATCGTAAGCATATTAAACATGTATATTTATTTATTTAAAATATATGTGTTATTTAACGCTCATCTGTTTCTATTTTTATACACTGAAAATTTACGACTTTGAAGAAGATCTCGCATAATGAGATTCACATTCTTAATTCTACGGGAAGACGTATATAAATGTGATTTTTACTCCATACTTAATATATTATAGTCATCGAAAGTTGGAGCTATGTAAAAAGTTGTTGCACAAGTGCTTTTTTAAACGTTATTGCCTGTATTTCTTGAACGAGCAATAAATTGCCAAGTTTCGTATGAAATTCAATGATGCTTTAAGTGAAAGGTTTCTTTTAATACTCGCAAAAACTGGCGCTAACGTTTTATTAATAAGCATTTTGTGCGCTTAATAAAATAAAACGACATTGTGGTGTAATAATATTTAGATAGGGTTGAAATAACACGTTAGAAATAATAAGATTTTAACAATTGCTATAAATTCGTGGGGCACGAAATATTCACAGTTGACACAATCGATAGCTTTAATTTTATCATTTTATATTGATACCGATAAGTACTTTAACTCAAATTTTTGACCTAATCCTAACCTTGAAAATAGCCCTCATTACAATGCAGCGCCAATCATGTTAACTATAGCAATTGAAGCAAAAAAAATGTTCATGCACATTATACAAGAGAATTTTATACTCACGGCACGACATTCGATCAACCTGGACGTTTTTATCCCCAGTCACGACTGCGCAATTTTATTAAAATATATTGCATCTTAATTTCCAACATTCCAGACGATCCCCAAGTGACATACAAAATTGGCACTATACACGAAGACGGTGTGTGCATGTCGATTTATTGCGCACCCGCAGAACTAACAACACATTTTTCCCTAGGCTTCGTCTCTCTCCATTTAGTAACGATGCCTCGTAAAAGCCACAATAACAGGGAGAGGCTCTCTCTCTCTCTCTCCCTCCCTCTCTCTCGATTTTATAAAACGCACACACACCAACGGACATGAATATGAATAAGTCAAACGAGGTACATTTACGGCCCCTCGGTCCGTATATATTCCGTGTATTTCGTCAGATTTAGTCTTTATACACCAGGCGACGACCTCAAAAAACGAAGTAAACACCGCACACATCACACCGGTCGATTAGGATAATCAGACTTGTCTATTCAAGCGGCCGCACCGGCGAAATGTTTATCGACCCTCCCGAGCGAGAGGCCCAACATCACTAATTTAAAATCACTTCGCACCTCGTTGCGAAGAAATCTCTCTCCGAAAAAGTCCAAGACCCGCCGCGGCGAGAACGAACCTCTTTTATATAACATATCCTCTTCCTTTTCTCCATTATAGGATCTTTATCCGCGTGTGTCTCATTCAGATTGAAATAAGTTTTTGTTGCTTCCATCACCGCGGGATATATCTTGTATCAATTAGATAGACGGCTACTGTTTTCGCTACTTTATGCCCGATGATGCTTTTTTTTTCTCTCTCTCTCTCTCTCTCTCTCCCTCTTTTCGAGAAATTAGTCATTCATTTGAAGGTGTTAATCTTGCGAGAGTTTTATTTCTCGGGTGTATATATAGTGATCATCGCGTTGCGGAGATGAAAATTTTATGTACTCGCGTATCTGTTATTTTATTGACATTTTTGATGTTGAAAATTTAATGCAGCCGACGAAATGTCGAGAAAAAAAAATTACCAATAGCATTATTATTATATCGTCAAAGCTGCATGTGCAATGCATCGATTTCATGTCAAGAACAAAAGTATGAAATCACGTGCTCTTACAATTGTATGCGGTATAAAATTTTTTATCTGTTCTCTATATGCCGAGAAAAATATTTCATATCAAATGTTACACTATGCATTATCGCGTATACATTAATAGAACAAAGTCGTAGTACGAAAATAACTACCTATATAAAAGCACTTTCACAAACTTGACCAATCGCTCACTCCAGCCTGAAATCGCTTCGATTTTATCATTAAAAAAAAAAAGAGCCAAGACACCCGTTACGATCTCCCTCCTCTTAATTTTTTTTTCCTCCTTTAACATGAGTAGCCCGAGGTCGCGCGCGGCAAGCTTAGCATCGCATAAAACACGCGATGTGCAGAAGCAGCGCCGATCAAATTAGACCTTACGCCTCGCCCCGCGTCTCTCTCTCTCTCTCTCTCTCTGTCTCTCTCACCGCCACTGCTGCACCGACAACGTAATTGGCGAGCTCTCATGTAGCCGAGCTGCTCCGCGCGCATATAGCGCCTTTATCATTCAGTCCTAATTGCGTATAATTGCTCGCGTCACAGCAACGGATCCCCGATTGCTGCCGTTCTCTACGCAAGCATTCCCCTTCCCCCCCTCGCTCACCGATCCAGGTGTGTGTG